>JAURVB010001642.1:0-10583 GCA_033002965.1 Piper betle | reverse complement strand
GTGTTACTAATCCGAAAAATAATTAATAGAATCTGGCAAAGGGATATTCCATTACCCATGAAAACTTATTAAACTTCAAGAGAGCCTCACACTGGGCGGTAAGGAAATATACTTAAGCAAGTGTCGGCTCACATGCACGGCTAATGTTCATATTTATACATACATCGCTTATGCCCTCACATCTTCAATATTTCACCCGCCACAGTAATCAAGTGGCAAAAGGAACAGTTAAGTTAGAGCCACAAATTCCGGAAATGTGTTGAGTTACGCAGTACTCTCATACGCCGCACTACCTTAGGGTTTGGAGGAGTACTAGTGCGGTCATTACATATCTCCATTTTGTGCAGTCTCTTATTCACGAAATCTATAAAAATGCGTGTACTTATATAATAGGTTTAGGAAAAGGCTTATATCATATATTCTGAAACTTTAGTTCAAAAACCAAAAGGGATCTCCTACTTGTTGTTTTATTAAACATGTGTAGAAAACACAGCTAAATGGCTCAACATTGGAGGGATTCGATAAAACACGACTGATGTCATCTTACATCTAAAACATGATTAAACTCCACATGTAGGGAGTCAAGCAGAGAGGGAGAGTCCTACGGACCTTAGTCCAAGCTCCAAGCGTATCTCCACACCTACGGCATGCTCGGACTCCAAAACCTACATCGGAACCCTCTACTATGTATAATACTAACATCTCTATATGATGCATGCTTGTGGTGTGTGTTCATATCATCAATACATCTTAATAAAAAAACAGTCCTAACAAACCTATAACTAAACATGTGGCACAAAATCGAGATGTAATAATAATAAATAATAAATAAATAAACAAGGAGATGCACTCATAGACAATTAGATAAAGAATAAATACATAAATTTGAACAATACTCTAGTCATAAAATAATAATATAATTATACTATATAAATATACAGGTAAACTCGAGTAAATATCAGCATATACTCGTATTAGTAAACATTTATATAAATAAATAAATCTATAATCATTCACTAATTAAATAATTAAATAAATAAATAAACAAATACTTAATACTCATTAATCTTGAATATCAAAATATTATAGTCATACAATACAAGAATACATAATTAAATACAAATAAATAATAACATACACATGACGAACAAATAAATAAATAAATAAATAAAAACTAAATAAATAAATATGCACAATTTAGTAAAGATAATTAGACTAATATTCATAAGTAAATATTATTTTCATAACAATAAATAGTCATGTAAACATTCATCATATAAGATAAACATATAAATAAAAATACATAAATAATAATGATGAATGTTTAACTAATGTAAACGGCCGAAACTGCTGAAAACGGGATGAAACTGAGCTGAATCAGAGCGAACCGAGGTGAACTAGACCATACCAAACTGAACCAGCTCGGTTTGGGTTAACTAAAAATGGGCCCGGTTAATTGGGCCGACATGATGGACGTGAACTCAGGCACAAGCAGGCGGACTCGGGCACGGCCAGGCAGATCCAAGCACAACTAGGCAGACGTGACATGGGCCGGCGGGTAAACTGGGGGCTGCAGTGCCTATGCCAATAAACGGCCACGACAGCGTGACTAGGGTCGCCGCCGTTCGGCCACTGGCTAGCCCGAAAGACAGCGATATCACTGCCCAGTGCGGCGACATTGTAGGCTGCGATCGCGGCTGTGGTGACAGTGGTGGTGGATGATCTTGGAGAGGGGAAGTTGTTTGGGTCGTAGGATTGGCCAGAGGTGGCCGCCGGCGCCGAAAAATGGCCCGAAAGGGTGGTGACGGTGGTGATGAATAGTTATAAAACCAACTCGCCGACGACTATGGTGGCGCCGATGGTGATGGTGGGTAGGGAGTGATAGCCAGCCGGGACTTAGTCACGGCCGTACCAATCCGGTCGCCGGAGGACAACCAGGGTCTCGCCGGTGGTGAGCCAAAGTCAAAACCGACTCGAGTCCTAAAAGTGAGTCTATAAGTGGCAATAGAGGTAAGAAGGCTGAATGGGTCTCGAACCCATAGGTGCATAATCCAGTGATTTGAAATTCCTATGCTGCATGCAAATGTTATCCCTGAAAATCCCAAACGATTACTAAATGCTGTAACGGCCTAGATCTAGGCCTAAAACATTGGCTAACTAATAAAAAAATTATTTGTAAATCTAGTGTATACACAGATAACTTGTGTTCTGCTTTATCTATCATGTGCACGACGGGCATACTAAACCAATATAACATGCACATATGACCATCTGGGGCCCATACTCATATTCTTAAAATTGGTCAGGCTCGAACTCGCTCGAACCGACTCGAGACTAGCCTAAATCAGGCAACCTAAAAGCGGGTAAAACCCTAAGCCGAAACTAGGGTTTTACAACCTCTCGTCATAAAAATTCCGTCCTCAAAATTTCTCACATCAACTTTTATCAGAGGACTCAGCAGAAGATGTCATCTCGTCAGCGACCAGTAGCTCTCCCTTAAAAGCTAGCTGTACACGACGCAAATGGACCAACACGATGCTTAAACTCTGGACACAGATGAAGCACGCTAGCTCCTTAATAATCTAGCTGGATGGACCACACATGATCGAATCATCCAGCGAAACATGTCATACATGCTGGAATCATCTAACTGGACTGACCATACATGCTTGAATCGTCTCTCTTGGACTAACCATGCATGCTCGAGTTGTCTCGCTAGATTGACCATGCATGCTCAAGTCATCTCATTGGACTAGCTCCTAAGGTTACTGCAAACTATGGAGACTGAAATGCAATAACCTCGGCGAGAATAATCTAGGCCCACCCCTAAGGGTCTACTGGGTAGTGGAGTAGGTACTCTAATGCACTGCAGGGTACTAGTCTGAACTACATCAGGAAAAACTATATCGGTGCAAGGTAGGCAGCCTAACATCTACCCATATCTCCCTGGTCCTCATCAATGTGATAGGTCAACTATGTGTACCCTCAGTGCACTCTGCTCCAAATCTATCAGGTATACTAGGGTGTCCTATGAGTCCAGCTAGCATATGGTGGGCTCTACCAAATAAAAGTAAATGTTAAAGAGTTTTATGGCTCCATGTCATCAGTCTATGTCAAACACTCAAGTGTCTTGTAAGAGGAACTAGACTACTCACCAGGTCCTACCTAACTCGGTCCTAAATCAGTTATCTCATTGTGTTCCATAATGAAACAAGGATAGTTGCTATGACTCTACTACATACTATGACTCTCGTAACTATCTATACAACCACTAACTACTGCTGAAAGGACTCTCTGTGATGGAATGATGGCAAGAACACCTATACATGTACAACGTGTCTCAAGAAGTATGAAAACATACTCTGCATAAAATTGTGGAGTCTGCATTTGGTTTGTGGCATGTGCGCTAGTCAATGTCTGCTCATCTCAACCATCTGAAAAATACATAGTAGGATTGGTATATCTGGAAGGGTAAGCGTAAAAATACTCGGGGAAGGCTCAACTCTATCTGTTATCTCTGGTCATATGGAAAGAGACTAGATCTCTCGTGAAAATTGGTCTCACTCCTCTATGACTCTAACTAGTATGTGTCTCATCCACACGTGGTCTGACATCTGGCATGTTGGGAGAGTAAACTAAGCTGAGTCATAAGAGTGAGGGAAAAACTTTGTATAGGATATTGGGTGGCTAAAACATATGGTTTGTATTATAAATTTCTGGAGCTTATATTCGAAAACCAACAAGGGATGTCATCCTTGTAGTTTTATTAAATATGCGAAGAAAACACATCTAAATGGCCCCCCATTGGAGGGATATAATAAAACACCGCCGATGCCGTCATACGTATAAAATACGATTAAACTCGACTCACAAGGAGTCAAGCAGAGAGGGAGAGTCCACACACATGTGGTCAAAGCTCCAGGCACATCGACACTTCCATGACGAGCTCTAACTCCCTAACCTACATCGAAACCCACTCATAAGTAAAATACTAAAATCTCTATATGATGCATGCTCATGGTGTGTGCTCATATCATCAGTACATCCAAATAAAGAAAACAATGCTAACAAGCCTACAACTAAACACTTGGCACATAAATCAGGACATATAATAATAAATATCAAATAAATACATTCATAGATAATTAGGTAAATAATAAATACATGAACATAAATAATACTCCTATCAGAAAATAATAATATAATTATACTATGTAAATATACGACTAAACACGAGTAAATATCATATATGCTCACGTTAGTAAACTTATAAATAATTAAATAAATGACTAAAAATTAATTAAATAAATGATTGATAAATAAATAAATAAATAACTAATAATAATTAATCATTAAGAATAATAATATAAATATCAAATAGACGAGCATGTGACTAAATACGTATAAATAACAACACGAGTAAGAAAATAATTAATAATCAATCAATTAATAATAAAATAAGATAAACATGAACAAAAATAATATCTATGAATAAATACATTATCAGTAACAACAATTAGTCGCATAATCATTCATCATAGTCAACAAATATATAAATAACAAGAAATGAATAATCATCAATAAATAAAATAATTAATAAATAAGGAAAAATACTCGTAACATCCAAACATGCTAATCAATGTGAATATGCATCTAAACTAATGTAGAAGTTCTCAAATTACAAAAAACGGTCGAGAAAAGAAATGTGTTTAACCGGATCTAACTGAACTGAACCATACTGAACCGAATGGGCTGAGTTGGCTGGGCGGACCTGAACTAGACGGGCGGACTCAGACATGGGCTGGCGGGCTGGTGAACAAGAACAAGCAAATAGATGTGGACGCGAATGCGGGTAAACGAATGCTATGCGGGTAAACGGGCCAAACAGGGGTGGCGTTGCCCGTCTCCAGAAAATGCATCAGCAGCGCAGCTGGTGTCGCTACTGGTCGGGATCGATGGGCCATCCAACGAGGATCATGATGGTGGTGGCGGTTGGAGGAGTTCGGCCGGTGGCTGGTGGGAAATGGCCAGAAAAGGGTGATATCGCCATCGGGTACAGTGACATCGCCGGCAGCAATCGTGGCCGTGGCGGTCATTATTGGTTTTCTCAAAATGGAGATCTCGGCAATATGAAGCTACGTGGGTTGTTGGATCGGTCGGAGGTGGTTCGCCACCGACGGAAAACAGCTCCAAAGGGCGGCGACGGCGGCGGTAACAGGCTTCCAAAAACTCTCTCATCGGCGACGACTGCGGCTATGCCAGTGGTTGTGAGTGGTACAAGTGGAATGCCAGCCACGAGGCGATGATGGGGGTGCTGGCACGATGGCCGGTGGTGAGGTGGAGACTCGCCGGTGGCGAGGCGAAGTGGGGCCAGAACTATGGGTGTAATGCTCTGAAAATGTGGGAAATCTCTGGAAATCAAATAGAGAATGCTAGGTTTGAGTTCGACAACTCAGTGGCCTAGTGGGGCCCACCTATGGGTATGTGTAACATACATATGGACGAAAAGCTCGTATTGAGGCTGCCTAAAGTCGAAGCTGACTGGAGTTATAAAAGTCACTCTATAGGCGGGAATCGTGGCAATAAGGCAAAATGGGTCTTGAACCCTAAACTCAATCAAGGGAAAATCTACGGCTCAATCAAGCTAGGCCCATAGGGGCACAATCTGTTGATCTAAAATTCTTATGCTGCATGCAAATGAAATACCCAGAAATCCCAAGCGGATGCTAAACACTGCAACGGCTTATATATAGGCCTAAAATCCTAACTAACACATAAAAAATCATGTATACCTCGTGTATACACTAATAAATCATGCTCTACTGTATGATACCTCCATAACATGCTCATATGGCCATCTGGGCCTCATACTCATATTCTTAAAATTGTTCTGGAACGAGCTCACTCGAATTGACTCGAGACTTGTCCGAATTGTGTACAACTAAAGTCGGGTAGAACCCTAAGCCAAAACTAGGGTTTTACAACCTCTCGTTCTTATAAAAATTTTGTCCTCGGAATTTCTCACATCAACTGTGATCCGAGGATTCGACTGAAGATGTCATCTCGTTGGCAATCTGGTAGCTCTCCCTCAAAAGCTAGATGTACATGGCCCAAAATGGATCACATGATGCTAGAACTCTGAACACTTACGAAGATCACTAGCTCCTTAATAATCTGGCTGGATGAACTACATGTGACCAATTCATCTGGTGAAATATATCATATATGCTGGACTCATCTCGACTAGATTGGCCATACATACTCGAATCATCTCGTTAGACTAGATCCTTGGGTCACTACAAACTATGGGGACTGAAATGCAATGACCTCGGTGGGAAAAACCTAGGTTCACCCCTAAGGCCCTACTGGATGGTCAAGCAGGTACTCTACATTACTGCAAGGTACTAGTTTGAACTACATCAGGAAAAACTATCTTGGTGCGATGTATGCGGCGTATCATCTACTCATGTCTCCCTGATCCTCATCAATGTGACAAGTCAACTACGTGAACCCTCAGGGCACTCTGCTCGAGGTCCTACGGCAATATTAGGGTGTTCTGTGAGTCCTGCTAGCATATGGTGGACTCTAGTAAAAGTAAGGGTATATACTAATGTCTTCTATGGTTCACTGTGGCCAATCTAGGTCAAACACTCAAGTATCCCTGTAAGAGGAACTGGACTACTCACTCCGTCCTAGCTAACTTGGTCCTGAATCAAATATCTCACTTTGTTCCATAATAGAACAAGGATAACTGCTATAACTCTACTGTGTGCTATGGGTTTCATACTATCTATATGACCACAAACTGTTGCTGCAGAGGGCTCCCTGTGATGGAATGCAGGCAAGAACACGTTTACATGTATAGCTTGTCCCAAGGAGTATGAAAACATACTCTGCATGGACCTGTGGAGTCTGAATCTCATCTGTGGCATGTGCACCGGAGAGTGTCTGCTCATCTTAACCATATAGAAAACAGATAGTAGAACTAATATATCTGGAAGGCGATTGTGAAAATACTCGGGTAGAGGCTCATCTCTATCTAACATCTCTTGTCACAAGACAAATGAATGGATCTCCCTATAAAAAACTGGTTACCCTGCTACACGACTATAACTATGAAGTGTCTCATTCTCACATATTCTGACATCGGGTGTGCTGAGAAAATCTTACTAGGTATGTAATGAGGGGGTGTCTTAGTCTTAGTCACAATGGGGTAATGAAACTCTGTAAAAGGATATTGGGTGGCTCAAACACATGGTTAAGTCCATGGACATGTCTGTAAGGTCATCAATATTAGACTATGCCATAGGTGGCCAACCTATGGAACAACTAATGAATGACGAGACTAAGAGATGGCTCCTATGTAGCTCTAGTTCAAACAACTAACAATAAGCCTGTGTTTCTCGATACCGTACTTGTAATGACCCGTCCTAACCGGCCCGAGTGTTACTTAAAAAGTTAAAGGTTGTAACATACTATTCATGAACATGAATCATAAGACAGTAAATAAGTCTACAAAATGTATAAATCATAAAAATAAATCATGTTCTGATAGCATGTGACAATGCATAAAATAAAGTAACTCAAAATCCCACAGTCTCGGGCCGTTTCCCATAGCCACATTTATAACACAAGAGAATAAAGAATGAAGTCCAATTTATTATCAATTCACCAAGCCTTGGTTGATAAAAGAAACACCAAGCACACTTTTATTCTTCAGTCCAAAGCAGTTTCACCTGTGGAGGCAATTCCGCGTTAGTGATGAAACCACTAAGCCGCATAATTAAATGAAACAAGTCAATATAATCCCTATTATCATTTCACGAGACTTTTATTTGTTATGAGCCTATGCCGAGCTCTTAATATGCTAGGATGGGTGGCTACCCCATCCAGCTCCATCCCATGCATGCACACACACGCTACGTGGCCCACGGCCTGTAGTTATCGATATTTGCCATTGACTCACCCTCTCGGTATCACAAGTACATAGTGAGCCGTCTTGTGCCATTGCGCCCGATCACCCTTTCTGCATGTGGGCAAGTAATCAATCATCTTTCAGGGGGTGCTGCCCTGCGTCGAATTGAGTCGACCCTGATTGCGCTCACCGCATGGTGGTCGGATATGAACTCTAGTCGACTAAGACTCCCCACATAGTAATTTTGAAGGGTGTGGCCGCGTGTCGGACTAAGTCAATTCCTTGACCCCAGTTTCACTCGGTGCATGGTGGTCGAATCTGGGATCAGGCTGAGCCAGGGCGGCCAAAAATGGAAAATACAGCATTTCAAATAATTATACGGACTTGGATAGTTTGTAACTGAACCTACAACCATGACCAATGATCCTAATTTAAACGAGAATATAAAATTATACATAAGTATAATTTCATTCGAGTGGGAATGCATGCAAAACTACCTGACTAATATATATATCATTATCAAAATTTGACAACATTAAGCATGCAACATTCAACAATCGTAAATATTAAATTATTCATGTGACATAATCATTTAATTCCTACTTTACATTTTAAATTAATTATTTAAATCATAATTCACACATCACTAATGATAAAATAATTATTAACTTATAAACAAGTATTTAATTACTATTTGTAATGACCGACCCGAACCAGCCCGGCGTTACTTAAAAATATATGACTGATGTAACAATAATATTTGAGAACATGAATCAGAAATACTGCAAATAAGTCTGGAAATTTATAAATCATAAAAATAAGTCATGTTTTGTAAAATATAAAATAACCGTCCTACAGTCTCGAACCGTTTCCCATAGCCACAATTATAACACAAGAGAATAATAAGGAAGTCCAATTTTATTATCAATTCACCAAACCTGGGTCACTTTTATTCTTCAGTCCAAAGCTGCTCACACGAAGGCAATTCCGCGTTAATGATAAAAACACTAAGCCGCATAATTAAATAAAACAAGTCAATATAATTCCCTATTATCATTTCACAAGTCTTTTAGTAATTATGAGCCCACATGCCAAGCTCCAATTATGCTGGTAGGGGTGGCCACCCCATCCAGCTACCATCCCATACATACGCACACACGCTACATGGTCCGCAGCCAATAGTTACCAATATTTACCATTGACTCACCCTCTCAGTATCACAAGTGCATAATGAGCCTACTTGCGCCACTACGCCCTGTCACCCCTTTCGGCCTAGGGGCAAGTATTCAATCTTTCAGGGGTGCTGCCCTGCCAAATTGAGTCGACCCCGGTTGCGTTCCAGCGCATGGTGGTCAGATACTCAAGTCGACTAAGACTCCCACATGGTAATTTTAAAAGTGCGGCCTCATGTCAGACTGAGTCAATGCTTTGACTCCTTCGAGTTACATCTCGGGTGCATGGTGGTCAGCATCTGGCCTCGAGCAGACCGAGGCTGCCAACAAAGGAAAATGCAGCATTTCAAATGATTATGTACGGACCTAGATAGTTTGTAAGTGAGCTCGCAGGCTGTGACCAACGATCCTAATCTGACCGATGAACATAAAATTATACATAAGTATAATTTTGTATTCGGAAGTAGAAAATGCATGCAACTAAATGACTAATATATATGTACATATATATCATATATATATATATATCACTATTAAAATGTCAACAATATCCTAGTGAGATAATTAAATTATTCATGTGACATAAATCATTTGACTCCTACTTAACATTTTAGAGATTAATTATCCAAATCATAATTAATACTTAACAATTGATACAATAATTATTAACTTGAAACAACAAGATAGTTAATTACTATTATTAGTATATTTTCCTTAGAGACGGTAATTACTTAACCAACGATCTGGATGATTTAGGTTTATGGTTATAATTTTTGTCACTATCGCTATAATTATTCAGTAGCATAATTAATTAAGTCCGTTTCGATTAAATTAACTAAAATTAATTTGCATTATTTCTAATTCATTAAGGCATCTACTAATACAATTATTTTAGATTATTCAACTCAATAAAGTTTCGAACTTTATTTATTTCTAATATGTATTTAGGTTCAACGCTTGTGATTTTTACCCGATTATAAATTAATAACCTATTTTCTACATTAATGACTCATTATTAAAATAATCACTTTGTTTACCTAATAGTAAATTTAATATGGTAAAAGATAAAATGTTTATTTTATTAATTACTCGCAGAGATTTCGTATAACCCGTTTTAGTATTAAAATATTTACTTGGTTATTTATCATTACCGTATTTTTTACTACTCATAGAGATTTCAGGTATAATAATTAATTGGTTTGGTAACTTCACCCATAGCACCTGTAAAATGATTTTTTAAACATTTGTTATTTTACAAAGCTTTCCCCAGTGTCCCCAGTGTCCTCTTCTCCTACCTTCTTCTTTGCACCAAAAACTTCGATTTGATGTCTTCTTCTTCTAACCCTATGCAACTTTCCCCAACAACCCAATTGAACAACCATATAAACATCCCCGCAGGGCTTCAACAACGGGTTAAAACAGCCAAGGGTGAAACCCAGAGTCCATGTATTCACACCAGCTATACACGGCGACCGTCCTGCACCAAAATATGGCAT
>JAURVB010001641.1:0-13735 GCA_033002965.1 Piper betle | reverse complement strand
TACGATCCACTATATATAAAAATAAAAAAAATGACTGGCATACTCTCATATATCTGATAACTCATTCTGTTCTGTTGTGTTCATGACGTTATCATCATATACTTAGGTACGCATGACCCTCATAGCTCATACACGCGACTCGCATCGGCTCGGTACATGTGTCCTGAAACTGACTCAACTCGAAAAAAATAACGGTCGACCCGACCGGTTTCGAATATAAAACCCTGACTCGAATCGTGGGTTTTACAATAGAGTGACCCATCAGCCCAATATTTTATAATGGCACGGTGGACTAACCCATCTGCCAATAGAACTACATCGAGCTTGATCCCGACATGGGTATGTAGGCCAATCAAGATTGTTTGATTTCAGCTCAAATAAGGTAGAATAAAAGTATAATAGAATAGTCAGTTTAGGAGAATGGGTAATAAATGGGACTTCTTTTATTTTATTTTGAGTTATAAATGTGGCTATGGGAAATGGTCTAAGACTGTGGGAATCATTATTTTATAACTTATTACTCGGCATTTAGTAGTTTTATTTTGGTAACACCATGCCAGCTAGGCCCACAATGTTGTGAAAAATGGCCGGGTCGTTACACCCTTGACCACCCTGACATTTCCCCCTCCCAGTGCCGTCATCGAGGCTGGCTGTGGGTCCGATTGGAGCGACTGATTGCCGCGGTCGAATTCGTAACCGCCGTCGGTGGTCATCGCCGCTCCTACCATTCTCACCAGCACCACCATTGGGTCAAGCTCGCCAAGCCAGTGCCCTATACCACTACCATCCCGTTGGTTGCTGGAAAACCATCGGGACTTGTGAGAAAACTAGATTTATTGGAATTCGCTAGATCTTCCTCCGAGTTCGTCCAATCAAATCTGATCAAACTTTGGATGCAACCGAGCGCTGAATTCAAGCTCTAAGACGCGTGACGAAACTCTAGCTGTGAGATCCCTCAACTTAGTCCCACGTTTAATACCTACTGGGAGAAGATCCTGTTTATAAGTGGGAATGGACTAGAGATCTTTAACTTCCGGGGTACCCATTTTAAAGAGATGACTTAGCCCATTACGTTGCACTTTGGGCTGGGTCGTTACAAATGGTATCAGAGCCGACCTGGTTCCATGTTAGATGGTGGGATGGACTAGGGACGTTGGCTAGGTTGCCGGTCACGGGCCAAGAAAGGTCGTGGGCTGGGGTTAGCAACGGGCCAAGACTAGAAACGTTGGCTAGGCTACCGGTCACGGGCCAAAAAGGACGTGGGACTGGGGCTAGCAACGGGCCAATAATAGGCATTTCAGGGACGAAATTTCCTAAGGTGGGTGGATTGTGAGATCCCTCAACTTAGTCCCACATCTAATACCTACTGGGAGAAGATCCTGTTTATAAGTGGGAATGGACTAGAGATCTTTAACTTCCGGGGTACCCATTTTAAAGAGATGACTTGGCCCATTACGTTGCACTTTGGGCTGGGTCGTTACAAATGGTATCAAAGCTGACCTGGTTCCGTGTTAGATGGTGGGCTGGATTAGAAACGTTGGCTAGGCTGCCGGTCACGGGCCAGAAAGGTCGTGGGCTGGGGCTAGCAACGGGGCAAGAATAGGCATTTCGGGGACGAAATTCCCTAAGGTGGGTGGATTGTGAGATCCCTCAACTTAGTCTCACATCTAATACCTACTGGGAGAAGATCCTGTTTATAAGTGGGAATGGACTAGAGATCTTTAACTTCTGGGGTACCCATTTTAAAGAAATGACTTAGCCCATTATGTTGCACTTTGGGTTGGGTCGTTACACTCGCCGTCGTCGATTGCCAACAATGCGAGGTATAATTACCTCTAATTTAATTATTTATAATAGATATTTTTTAGTACAACATGCTAGGATTGATTAATTGTTGTGATGAATGCCTGATTATAGTTGAAGTGATGATTTGCATGATTTGATTGATAGTGAATGACTATTAGTGATCTAATTAAGTAAAGTAAATCTGAGCATGCTAACTGACTACAACATAACTTAGAAAATATAATAAAATTGGTATGAATAGGATGAGTTAAAGTTATTTCTACACTGACAATTGTTTGACTGTTGATGGATGTTGTTTGCATTGTGAGTGTGTTGAACATGATGAGTTTGATGCATCATTTAGTTAGAGGGCGTTAGCTTTTAGATTTGATGTGTATGTACGGAGTAGGAGCTTGCCGCATAAACGCGTAACCACGATTGGAGCTTCTATAGGTCTGTTAGGACTCACTTCTGGTTTTATCTCAATACTCCATTGTATTTTATTTTTATAGGTAAGTGGACGTGTCAAGTGGTGGATTTATTGTATCCCACTCCACGTATTTTCGGATTAATAACCCTTAAGGATGAGATCCCTCGAGTATGGTTTCGAAACTTAGATGCAGCTTATAAATGCTAAGATCCACCACACCCAGAGCTAGAACAGAGTAAAACCACACAAAATCTGCCCATCAAAGTCACAAGGTCTAAAATTTTACAATACAATCGGCAGTGACAAGACTCGGGCTGAAGGGACAGCTTGGCAGCGATGTAGAATCGGCAACGACAAGTCTCTTGCTGGAGGGGGGCTTGGTGGCGGTGTTGAACCAGTAGCGACAGCGGGATTCTCCGGCGAGAGGGGGCTGGCAGTGCCGTGTGGCTGTATCTTTGTGGAGGGGTGGAAGGTGGAAGGCAGATGCTGTGGGGTGGCTCCATTTATTCTACGCCGTTGGATTACACCAATAGTGTGGATTAAAACTTGTTGCAGAAATTTATTCTAGGAACTCCTCTTTCTATTTTAGAAGCCTTATATACATTGAAAGTGGAACATGACCATGGGGACTTACTAGGCCTTGGATTCCATCTCCTACCCAAGCAGATCAACTAAGTATGGCTCTGAGACCACTTCTAAACTCATCGTTTTCCCGAAACTCACCCAGATCCTAAGCTTTCACAAAATTACTTAATTAATAACCTACGAACAGTAGTTCCAAATATTTTACTATTGCTACAGTACTTAATAGTACTCTTAAATATCAGAGTATAAGCATATTAAATAAATAAGCAACCAGAGAAACATATATATAAAGGAACAGAGAAACCCCATAGTCATAAGCAACTAGTGGGGATATCTATTTATTGAAAATGAATAATGGAAAGATAAATGGCTTATATATCAGAGTATAAGCATATTAAAATAAATAGCAGTATTGAAAGGCATATATCAGAGTATAGGCATATATCGTTGTTTTTTAAGTCAAACCTTTATTAAACTTTGAACTTTACACAAGTAACAAAGCACTCTTATGGTACAAATACTCATATACTCTGAACCACACTCTTCACAAGCACTCATACACTCTTTTCACACATATACATAGGCCTCGAGATCTATGGATAGAAGAAGAAGAAGAGATGGGTGGAAGAAGATAAGATTGGAAGAGAAAAATGAAACTTTCAGAAGAGAGATGAGTGGAAGAAGATAAGATTCAGAAGAGAGAAGTCTCCGAAGAGAAAAGTAGAATATTAGAAGATGGAAAGAAGTTGATCAGATGAGAGAGAGAAAGGCATATGAGAGAGAAAAATACTTCGTGAGAGAAAAACTCCCCCATGTAAAGACCCAGAAAAATAATAATAATAAAATAATAATAATAATAATAATAATAATGACGTTCGACGCAGTGGGATCGAACGTGGGAAAAAATTCGTTAGCTGGATAAGTATGAATTACCCGGTTAATTGAAAGGTAATTTTTAATTAGATAATTCTAGTTGAATCGGTCGAGTCGACTACATTATTTATCCAATTAACCATTTAAGTGAACCATACTATGTACCCATTTAATAGGTTAAGTGAAATGGTTAAGTGGACCATGTTGATTACCCAATTACCCGGTTAAAGGAATTACGGTGAAAGGGTGCTTCCACGTACCCTAGCCGTCATTTTATTCATTATAAAAGGAAAAGGGGGAGGGCGTCATCTACATTTTTCCTCCTTAGACAGATGCCGGATTTCCTCCTTAGCTCGGGTAATTTTCTTTCCTTTCTTTTTCTTTTGTTGCATGCATACACATGTTGCATAAATCATAAACATGATAAACATAAAAATTAAATGAGAAATCAACAAGGGAAGAAGAAAACCAGGAGGACGTCCTGCTGTTTTCCAGCAGCAACCGCGCCATGTTTCCTTTCATTGTGTGGGGTTGACGTGCTGGAGGTGGGAATTGCTCCCGACGGTGATGCTGGCCGGATGGAGTCACCTTGGAGGGCCAAAACTGACCGTCGAGGAGGCACGCAGGTCTGAAATCCGAGGGGAGAACAGGTCGGTGTTGCCATGGGTGGTGTTGCTGGCCAGACGTGGATCCGCCATGGAAAGTGCAGACCTGGGGTGGTGCTAGTCGTCACCTTGATGGGGCAGGACATGGTCGCCATGGCTGCTGGTCGGCCACCATTAATGGTGAAATTAAGGTCCCCATATAGGGTGTAGTCCGAGTTTAATGAGATAGCAGTGGATAAAGATTGGATCTTTGGGGTTTTTCCAATCGGATCAGTGGGGTAGATAGAAGATGCGGTCTGAAATTGGGTGGAAGGAAAAGAAGACATGCTGGTCGGGTGCTGTTTATGTGGCCGACTAGAGTAGTCGTCATGGGTCTGGTCGGGTGCTGTTTATGTGGCTGACTAGGGTAGACGCCATGGATCATGGGCTGATTATGTGACTGACATGGAGTCACCATGGTCAGGTCGGGGTTGCTGATTGGGTGGCCGGAATGGGGTCGCCAAGGACTGGTTGAGGGTTGCCATGTGGTGGCCAAGTTGGAGACGCCATGGCAGCAAATGGAGGCCGCCACGTTACTGGTTGGTCGCCATGCATGGTGAAAATACCGGCTTTCACGGGTTGACTAAAATAAAGTTGGGAGCTTTTGGGTCGTTAAATGAATTGTTAAAGTAGAATGGCAACCAGGTAAATATGGGAGAACTCGATGCGGTTGAGTTAGAATATAAGGTAAATACAAAAGAATTAAGTATGGGACATGTTAATAATTAAATTATCAATTAGATAATGGGGATTTGGATGGGGATAATTAATAATTAATTATCATTAGAATTGCTGAAAATTTAATAAGTAATGAAGACTAACATGAACTAATTACATCATTTAAAATTGATAGTATATTAGTCATGTACGTTGCATGTAGGTTCATGCAAAATAAAATTATACTAATGTATAATTTTATACCTTCATTCAGATTAGGGTTCAGCGGATTACAGTCAGACGAAATCACAAGTCAGGTACGTATAATAGGTAGAACATCGTATTTTCCTTGTTGGTAGCCTAGGTCGGCCTGAGCCCAGATTCGACCACCATGCACCGAGTGCAACCGGGGTCAAAGAATTGACTCAGTCCGACACTGGGTCGTATTATGTGCGTAAAGTTTGTAATGCATTAACATTATTTTGGAGTAGTGATAGTCGTCCCATAAAAAAGCTACGGCCAGGGTGAGCATGGCACAACGATTCCTCTATCGCACTGGAGTGCAGTGATAGCCTCCCTATAAAAAGGCTACGGCCGGGGTGTGTGAGGCACTGGCACTAGAGTTGGCAGTGAGAGCTTCCCCACAAACGGGGCATAGCAACCACCTGGGTGCAGTGATAGCCTCCCTATAAAAAGGCTACGGCCAGGGTGTGCAAGGCAATGGCACTGGAGTGCAGTGATAGCCTCCCCATAAAAAGGCTACGGCCGGGGTGTGCAAGGCACTGGCACTAGAGTTGGCAGTGAGAGCTTCACCACAAACGGGGCATAGCAATCACCTGAGTGCAGTGATAGCCTCTTCATAAAAAGGCTACAGCCGGCGTGTGCAAGGCACTGGCACTGGAGTGTAGTGATAGCTTCCCCATAAAAAGGCTACGGCCGGGGTGTGTGAGGCACTGGCACTAGAATTGGTAGTGAGAGCTTCCCCACAAATGGGGCGTAGCAATCACCTGAGTGCAGTGATATCTTTCCCACAAAAAGGCTACGGCCGGGGTGTGCGAGGCACTGGCACTGGAGACGGTAGTGGTAGCCTCCCCACAAAAGGGATACGGCCGGGGTGTGCGGATCACAACGGATACCTCCTCCGCATTGTTTTAGAGTATAGCGGAATCGCTCCACCGCATATTAAAATAAACATAAGGAAATAGTGGAATGTACTTGATTTGTTTTATCTATTATACTACTTAGTATTGTAATCACTAATGCGGAATTGCCTCCGCAGGTGTGCAGATACGACATTAGGTGATTGACAACCAGGGCATGGAGCATAATAAATATGAGGACTCCTTTTTTTATTTATTTGAGAAATAAGTGTGGCTACTGGGAAACGGTCTAAGACTGTGGGATCTTTATATATGTTTTTGTTCAAAAAATGTTATACATATTTTGTAAAACCCACGATTCGAGTTAGGGTTTTATATTCAGAACCGGTCGGGTCGACCGTTATTTTTTCGAGTTGAGTCAGTTTCAGGACACGTGTACCGAGCCGATGCCAGTCGCGTGTATGAGCTATGAGGGTCATGCGTACCTAAGTATATGATGATAACGTCATGAACACAGCAGAACAGAATGAGTTATCAGATATATGAGAGTATGCCAGTCATTTTTTTTATTATTTTTATATATAGTGGATCGTAGAATTAATATTAGGCCGTTTACCGCGTTAGGACGCGTTCGGGCAGTCTGGGTGGGTTATTAGTCATAGAGCATATCATTATAATATTGTGGTGTTGTTTGATTTTACGGGATTTTTCCCGATTTTTATGAATTTTTTTAGGATTTAATACGACTTAGTTATTATACTTGACTCGAGCCGGAGACGAGTCAAGTAATATTTACGACCTTGCCACCACACAGCGCCTTCTTTTCTTCCCCAAACCAAACCCCGACGCCGCTCCTGTGCAGCGTCGCCGCCGCCGCTGTCGGCGCCGCCCGGCCGCCGATCGTCGCCGCCCAGCTCCGCCACGGCGTCGCCGTGCCGCCCCGACCAGCCCCGGCCGCTGCCAGGCCGCCGCGACGTCGGAATCGGCTCGCCTAGCACCGCGGCTACATTTCGGTCGCGTCGCCGATTCCGCCGCCGGCGAGCATCGCCACCACGATCAGGTGGTCGCCTCAGCACCCTCGACCACCCAGTGACGCTTCCTGACCGGAGCGGAGGCCGTCGCCGCCGTGGCCGGCCGGATCTAGCAACCACCACGGCCGGCCTCTGTTTTGCCGTTTTCCGGCGAGCCGCCGCCTCCATTGGCCACGCTGAGGTCATAGATGAGTCGGGGTCGCCGAGCCGGTTCCGAGGGTACCCAACACGACCCCTTTCCGACCAGTAGACGCCGCCGGCGATTGTCGCCGGAAAACCACCGGAAGCCGCCGGAAAACCGCCAGTAGCTGCCGGAAAACCACCGGAAAATTGGAATTTCTGGAATTCGCTGGAATTCACCGGATCTTCCGCGGAGCTCACCCAGTTGGACTCGATCGAACATCGGACGCCGAGGAGCGCCGAATTCGAGCTCCGAGATGCGCGACGGAACCCTAGCCGTCGCCGATTGCCGACGACGTGAGGTATAATTACCTCCGATTTGATTATTTAAAATTGATGATGATTGTTAGCACAGCATGCTAGGATTGGTTTATGATGTGATCATGGTTGGATAAATCGGAATCGGAATCGGAATCGATTTTCCAGGGAATCGGAATCGGAATCGGAATCGGTCTGAATCGGCTAAGAATCGGTTCAGTTGAATCGGTCTAAATTAATTTAATCGGTCATATATAATAATTTGACAATTTATAATATAAATATATTAAAATTGGGTATTGATGTTATTTTGATATTATTCTGTGTATTATAGTTTCTGATATTTTTAAATATTTTTTAAGATTTTTTTTAAATTATTTAGAATTAAATATTATTTTTGACTCGAGTTAGACTCGAGTCAACTTTTAATTACGAGAATGCCACTCTTTACCCATGCCGCCGCCGCCGCCGCCGGCCCAGTCGGCGGCGAGTCTCGCGGCGGCGATGTCGGAGGATGTCGGCAGCCCGGTCGGACGAACAGTCAGCGGCCCGAGCGGCGGCGAGCCGGCGGCGAGGCGGCCCGGAGCGGCGGCGAGTCGGCGGCGAGTCGCGGCGATTCGTGCGTCACAGCCTGATTCGGTCCGGCCACACTTCGGCGGCGACGTTGCGAGGTCGGCGGCGAGGTCGGTAGCCCGGTCGGCGGCGAGCCCGGAGTCGGGGAGCACGGCGGAGGGCGGAAACTGGGCGGCGGCGGGCGGACGAGCGGCGGCGGCGTGGGGGGAGCGGGTTTGATTTTAGGTTTTTAAAATGCAAATTACCATTTTACCCATGCTTAAATAATTTAATAAAAATCATACCTAGGGTATTTTAGTAATTTCATTAAAAAACCGATTCCGATTTAAATCGGCCGATTCCGATTCCGATTTAAATCGGTCGGAATCGGCCGAACTCGGCCGATTCCGAGGCCGATTCGGGGCCGATCGAGTCGGCCCCGAAATCGGATCGGCATCGCGCCGATCCGATTTAAATCGGCCGATTCTGCACGGAATCGGCCGATTCCTGCAACAGAGGATGTGATTGATAGTGAATGGAGGATAAGTGATGAAGTTATAAGTTACATGATGTGATTGATAGTTTATGGAGGTTAAGTGATTTAATGAAGTAAGTAAATTGAGCATGATAATCGAGTAATGTAACTTAGGAAAAATACAATAAAATTGGTAGGAATAGGATGGGTAGAATTATTTTCATATTTATGATTAGTGATGTGATTAATGTTTAATGATGGATGAAACGATGAGTTGCATGATGAGATTAAGTGTGAGTGAAGAGTAAGCGATCTAATGAAGTAGATCAGGTCAGAGCATGATAAGTGACCACGACATAAGTTACAGACACGTAATAAAATTAGTATGAATAGGATGAGCTAGGATTAATTAATTTTTATGATTTTCTGATTGTTATGTTGATGGATGCTTGCATTGTGATTGTGATGTTATTGAGTTTGATGCATCATTTAGTTAGCGGGCGTTAGTATTTAGTTTTGATATGTAGGTACGGAGTAGGAGCTCGCCGCTTAGGCGCGATGACACGCTTGGAGCTTCTACCAGGTCCGTTTAGGACTCGTCTCTGATTTACTCTTTCTATTGTATGTTTAATTTATTGCCTGCAGGACGGGTTAAGTGGCGTTTTATCGGATCCCACTTAACTCGGGCCATTTAACCGAACATTTTCCGGATTAATAACCCCTCGAGGATGAGATCCCTCGAGGTTGATTTCGAAAACAAGATCCACCACAAGTTGCCTTCGGGCCTATTATATGAATCCCTACCCAGCCCTATATATATATGTAGTTTTCGCGTTTTCAGTGAGACGAGAGATGGAGAAATCGACTGCACGTACCATGCAGAGGATGCCGTGACAGTCAAAGCGGGCTCTGGATTAGTGCCAGCGGACTGTTCCATTCCCGAGGGATCCTGACAACTCCGCGTTTGAGTTCCTCACACCCGGAGAACGTGGAGGTTTACGGGTACTGTTTAGTACAGCGCATGTCCGGACTTGTGGTTCAAAGGGTACTAAAGGCGACTGCCTGAGAGTACTCGGCCTTTGTGCTCAAGGCCAGGAGAAATATGGAGGTAAGGAGAGGGCTTAGGATAAAGTTTCACGAGAAGTACTGAAAAAGAAGTGCTGAGAGTAGCACAGTACCAGCAGCAGTAAGTTCGGGATGCTACCGGGTCTGCAGCCCAGTGGCTCCTCAGTAGTGCCCTTGAGAGTGTTCACGTGGAGTATATGATGATTTCGTTCATATGAGAGTTTGCTCTCATAGCCAGTTTGTTATAGTTATTTTCTTTTCGGACCAGTAACGCTTGTTACTGACGTTTTTCCTATATATATGTAGGTGATAAGCACGAGATGGATGGGCCGGCCAGGACGGAGGAGCAATAAGGTCTTCTGCACACACACATTGGGTGATTGAATGTTTAATGTTTTTTTATGATATTATTTTATAAACATGCTATGAGTAAATGTTTGAGGCATGACAATGAGATGAAATGAAATGATCAGAGTAGCGCAGCAAAAGTATGATGGGTTGAAACCCAAGCTTCAGCATGAGTGTATAGTAGATTAGATTCTGTGTGAATGAAATTATTTGATAGTTGGTTACATATATTTTTATATGTATATTTGACAGGGTGGCCCCTAATTACATTTTTAGGGGAAATTCCGTCCGTTATGTTTCAAAACTTTTATTAATTTTTATCGGGATTGTTTGGTGTGTACTCTGACTTGCATGTCGTTCATGTAGTACCATGTTAGGTTTGTGTATTCATCCATGCATTACGAGTTGTATCTTCATCTTAAGACGCCGAGATTGGATCCGCACGAGTTAGGTTCGGGCTAGCCGACCTAACCGGGGCCTGTAACATGCCGGTTTGGTTCACAAGTGTGAACCGGATTTGGGGTGTTACATATTTTCTTAAATGTGAGTAACACCTGGCCAGCTAGGCCCAAAATGTTGTGACAAATGGCGGGTCGTTACAGGTGGTATCAGAGCCCGATTTCCCAAAAGCTTACATCTTATGGCTCAAGTACCTTGTTGAAGAGTCCAATATTTATCTTTCTCCAATGGGGTATGTCATTAGGGAATTAGTGGACTCACTAACAAACCTAAGTAGTCATTGAAAAAAAAATTTTTGAACGTAACGGAATAAATTTTAGATGGCAAGCACCCGAAGGAAGTCGAGCCAAGCTGCGCAGTCAGACACGAACGTGGAGAGTGTGTTAGGCCAAATTTTGACGGCCATACAGGGACTTGCGCAGGCTTTAGATAATACCAGTTCTGTGATTCAGAACATAGCGCAGCGATTATCGGGATTGGTAACAGGGAATGGAGCTCCAAATTCGGCTGCGGGTCCTAGTAGTGTCCCAAATGGGGATCAGGGGAGCGCCCAAGAGCGGGTAGGGATAGCTGACCCGGGCGAGCGAGGGGAACTTCCAAACCCAGTGCCACCGGTAGTCCGACAAGTGGTACTGCCAGTTGGGGATGACAGTGTTCGATACACTGTAGAGAAATTCCGGAGGAACGGAGCTGAGGTATTCATTGGTGGGACTGATCCAATGAAGGCGGAGAGCTGGTTGGACATTACTGAGAAAGCATTTAGAGCTCTCTTTGTGCCTCATCGCCATCAAGTGCCTGCTTCAGGAGGAAGTAGCCTATTGATGGAAGTCCATGGAGAAGACTGCGTTCCATCAACGGGAGATTTCGTCCATTCCTTGGGCGGAATTTGTAACAGCTTTCAATGGAAAATATTTTCCTGAGTCTGTTGTCCAGAAGAAAGCACTAGAATTTGCCACTCTAACTCAGAGGGATGATTCAGTCCGAGAGTATGCAAAAAATTTCTTGCAATTGGAGAGATTTGCATCTGGGAGTCTAGCAACTGCCATGGACAGAGCAGACAAATTTTTCTGGGGGTTGAAGTCCTAATTGAGGAGTAGGGTTGCTACGGCGCCAAGAGGCACTATAACCGAAGTGATTGAGGCAGCCACTACTCATGACTTGGTGTACGACTATGTCCGTGCACAAAAATAGGGGAAGGCTACTACGCAACATAAGAATGCCAACCAGGGTAGTAGCAAAAATAGGTCTGCAGAACACCAGCAGCAGAACTATCAACGGAATGTCGATGGGAACCGCAAAAGGACGTTTCAGGAGATTCCGTATCGACTATGTAAAAATTGCAACAAGATGCATTCAGCGTTATGCAGTGAGCCCCGTCTGTGCTACAATTGCGGAAGGACAGGACACCTGCAAAATTAGTGTCGTCAGCCCCTGAAGCAACAACAGGAGCAACCTAAAAAGGAGAAGACACCAGTTCCTAATTGCTACCCAGCACCTGCAGAATCGGTGGATAAAGTGAAGGCGAAACTTTTTGCCGTTGAAATCGAGGACACTGAGAACGAGGACAGACAGTTCGAGGTAAATTTTTGATTCAAAGTGTTAGTGTGGATGTTTTATTTGACTTGGGGTGTACACATTTGTTCCTATCATCCCGATTAGTTAATAGTTTAGGACTCCAAACGTCTACTTTACCCAAGACTTATAGGGTCACTACTGCAACAGGAGACGGGGAGGTCACAACGTTAGGAATGACTAACCTATCCTTGGATATAAAAGGGAAACCCTATATATGGAATTTCATTGTCTATGGGATAATAGGCTTTGATGTACGGTTGGGAATCGATTGGTTGTCTGTACACCAGGCTTTTCTCGACTGTAAAGGGTGGAGAGTGTTGACGAAACATTATAATTGTGAGATGGGGGTCATTTTCCAAGGGTCATGGAATGATCCATCCTCTTGTATTGTGTCAGTTAGTGAGGCAACTGTGTGGTTTGGTGAGGGTTGTAAAGCCCTTTCGGCAACTCTAGTGGAGTCTGAGTCCAAACCCAAAGAGTTGTCCATGATTCCAGTGGTAACAGAATTTTCGGACATATTTCCAGGTGAACTTCCAGGGTTACCTCCTAAGCGGGCAGTGGAGTTTGTCATTAACCTAGCACCTGGAGTATCACCAATTTCTAAAGCATCATACCGCATGGCTCCAGGAGTATAACCATTTCTAAAGCATCATGCCATTTGTTAGACCAAAAAGCATAGCCAGAAACTCATAATGTCCATATCGAGTTTGGAATGCCGTTTTCTGTATATCAGATTCCTTCACCCGCAGTTGATGATATCCGGACCGCAAGTCTATTTTTGAGAATATTCCAGCTATTTTCAACTGATCAAATAAATCATCTATCATCAGTAAGGGGTACTGATTCTTGACTGTCACTTGATTGCGCTGGCGATAGTCAATACACAATCGAAGTGAGCCATCCTTCTTCTTCACGAAAAGAACAGGGGCTCCCCAGCGTGAAGTACTTGGTCGGATGAAGCCTGCCTGCAACAGCTCCTCTAATTGACGTGATACTCCAGGTGCTTTAAAAATTGTTGATACTCCCGATGCTAGGTTAATGACAAACTCCACTGCCCGCTTAGGAGGTAACCCTGGAAGTTCACCTGGAAATACGTCCGGAAATTCTACTACCACCGGAATCATGGACAACTCTTTGGGTTTGGACTCAGGCTCCTCTAGAGTTGCCGAAAAAATTTACAACCCTCACCAAACCACTCAGTTGCCTCCCTAACCGACACAATATAAGAGGATGGATCATTCCATGACCCTTGGAAAATGACCCCCATCTCACAATTACAAGGTTTAGTCAATACTCTCCTCCCTTTACAGTCAAGAAAAGCCCGGTGTGCAGACAACCAGTCCATTCCCAACAGTACATCAAAGCCTATTATCCCATAGACAATGAAATTCCACACATAGGGTTTCCCTTGTATATCCAAGGATAGGTTAGTCACTCCTAACGTTGTGACCTCCCCTTTTCCCTTTGCGTTGGTGACCCTTTTCCCTTTCGCCTTCCCTTTGTCCACTGGTTATGCAGTTGGTGGGTAGCGATTAGGAGCTGGTGTCTTCTCCTTTTCAGGTTGCTCCTGTTGCTGCTTCAGGGGCTGACGACACTCGTTTTGCAAGTGTCCCGTCCTTCCGCAATTGTATCACCGACGGGGCTCCTTGCATAACCCTGAATACATCTTGTTGCAATTTTTACATAGTCGATACGGAATCTCCTGAAACTTCCTTTGG
>JAURVB010001640.1:0-14153 GCA_033002965.1 Piper betle | reverse complement strand
AAGTCTATGCGTTATTGTACTGGCGATCAGTAGCAAGAGGTCTGGTTCTTATCTTCTTTTTTTTTACAATGCAAGAATCAAAATTGTTAACGTGTCTATCCTCATCCCTTGCCAAAATTTTCAAATCAAGCTGTGACATGGTCAAACAGCAACTCCTCTTTATTCTATACTTTTTGTAATGTCTATAAATATAATATAAAATGAAATGAAATTTTCGTGAGAAAATTTCTCTATCAATAACCACAATTGCATCAGTGGACAATGGTGTCAAAGTTTATGAAATAAAGTTTGACCGACTCAAGCTGTGTGATCTCTAGATCAATGTATAATGGCGGCAACGATGGTACATCTGGTGTGCATGACTGAATAAGAATCTTTGATGACAGTAATATAAGGCTTGTCGCAATGCTTCCTTTGAAGCTTCCCAAAATGTTGCATTTCATGTGTACGTTTGTTTCTGGTGGGTTTTCATGATTTATCTTTACTATTTTAGATATATATTTTACGCTGGCCAGCTCCTACTGCAAAAATAAATCACCATTGATACAAATTAAGTAGTCTCAAACTCCAGATTAAGTCAAGGTTGATGACTAGACAGGTACTCCATATCTTAAATTATTTTCTTATTATGTAGTAGGGGGAGGAGGAGAGGAGGGGGTTTGTGTTGTCAGTTTGTCAGTTTTTGCGAATGTTAGTAATTGTAAACAAATTACAGTGGCTCATGAGCAGATGATATATTATTGATAGGCCAAAATTAACTACATAAGTATTCATATAGATAATGGCTTTTGCTTGCATTAATCCAAAGTGGAGACCCCTCAACAAGCACTACCCACTTTTTCTAATTGACTTCATTATATTGTATTAACTACTAGAGACATAAATCCAAAATTTTGTGATGCATTAGTATGATCTTAGGAATTTTCAGAATTTATTGAAGTAACTCAGTCTGACATCTCCGGAAAGTCATGAGAAAAAAAATAATGAAAAAGAGGAAATTCTGGCAGTAGAGGTAACCCCTTCCCTTCTACTACTTTATTTCCTTCTTCCACTGCCAGGCGCGTATCATTTTGTTAACAAAGGTATGGTTTGACTAGCCACAGGAATTTAAAGGGATTAAAATGGTTTAGTGAACTAATTAGATATGGTCACACAAAAAACCTATGTATATGGATTAAGGTGGTAAGGCTAAGCTTAATAAACCATGCATGGTTACATTAACCATGCTTGTGGTGTAGTTAACCATAATGATGGCTTTTAATAATGATGTGATGGTTGTCGGCTGCTTCATTTTTTTTATTTTGATCAAGTTTTGAAAGGTTGGACTCTATAATCCGTTACTTCATTGAACCTTCTTCAATGATAACAATGATAATAATAATAATAATAATAATAACAATAATAATAATAATAATAATAATAATAATAATATCAAGGTAGTTTTCTTTATTATAGCTTTTTTTATGCCTTCTATTAGGCATTTAAGAATTATTTTAAAAAGGATATTTTTAATATTTCATTATTAACCCTCTTTTCTTGAACCCCATTTATACAAATAATTCACTAAGGGAGGGATCACAATTAAAGATGTAGATTTCATAATTCCGGGAGGTAGATTTGTGAGCAGGGCGTCACCTTACAAATCAACAGTCCAAAAATAATACTCTTACAAATAAATCAAAGTCTATGCGTTATTGTACTGGCGATCAGTAGCAAGAGGTCTGGTTCTTTTCTTTCTTTTTCTTTTTACAATCCAAGACTCAAAATCGTTAACGTGTCTATCCTCATCTCTTGCCAAAATTGTTACCCAAATCAAGCTGTGACATGGTCAAACAACAACTCCTCTTTATTCTATACTTTTTGGAATGTCTATAAATATAATATAAAATGAAATGAATTTTTGTGAGAAAATTTCTCTATCAATAATCACAATTGCATTGGTGGACAATGGTGTCAAAGTTTATGAAATATAGTTTGACCGACCCAAGCTGTACGATCTCTAGATCAATGTATAATGGCAGCAACGATGGTATATCTCGTGTGCATGACTGAATAAGAATCTTTGATGTCAGTAATATAAGGCTTGTCGCAATGCTTCCTTTGAAGCTTCCCAAAATGTTGCATTTCATGTGTACGTTTGTTTCTGGTGGGTTTTCATGATTTATCTTTACTATTTTAGATATATATTTTACGCTGGCCAGCTCCTACTGCAAAAATACATCACCATTGATACAAATTAAGTAGTCTCAAACTCCAGATTAAGTCAAGGTTGACGACTAGACAGGTACTCCTACATATCTTAAATTATTTTCTTATTATGTAGTAGGGAGGAGGAGAGGAGGGGGTTTGTGTTGTCAGTTTGTCAGTTTTTGCGAATGTTAGTAATTGTAAACAAATTACAGTGGCTCATGAGCAGATGATATATTATTGATAGGCCAAAATTAACGACATAAGTATTCATATAGATAATGGCTTTTGCTTGCATTAATCCAAAGTGGAGACACCTCAACAAGCACTACCCACTTTTTCTAATTGACTTCATTATATTGTATTAACTACTAGAGACTTAAATCCATGATTTTGTGATGCATTAGTATGATCTTAGGAATTTTCAGAATTTATTGAAGTAAATCAGTCTGACATCTCCAGAAAGTCATGAGAAAAAATTAATGAAAAAAGAGTAAATTTTGGCAGTGGAGGTAAGCCCGAGAGAGGGAGCAGACGATATTGATCTGCCTGTAAAAAAGAAAGAGAATTTAGTTGATCATTTCAAGACTATATTTTTGAATTGCAAAGTATGCATAGAGCAGAATTTACATCCGCCAACAACAGATGCACATGGCGATCGCTCTATGTATGTGAAGTTTCCACTTTACATGCAAATTTCTAAAAACGATCGCTCATCTGTACTTCTGATTTCTGAGAGGAATGGGAGCTGTTACTGGAAGCTTGGAAGCTTGTAACAGCCAACATCAATGGAAGAACTCTTCCACAAGATCATAAATATTGATTGCAAATAATAGATCAGCTTGTACGTCCTATCAGGATAAATACATCATATAAATTGCATGAATACCATTCACGTTAAGATTGTTTTCTTTCAGTCTTCTTAGGCGTGATAGGACTTGGATATTTTTTGCGGCACGTAACTAGCTATTTTCACTTGCTTGGAATTCTTTAATGCTTCGTATAAAGTTTTTTCTTGTAACAGATTGATGTAATCTTAAATTTATGGTTTGTTTGTGAATCTATAGTTTCATATCGGGGGTGCACAATCCGCATAGGCCTAGGACTTTAAAGTGGGAACCTTGAACGGTACAGCAAATTTTTTATATGAATGGTGCGGAAGCTTCTGAATGGTTATCACTGATCTGCATATTTCAAAGCAAGCTTTTCAACGCCAAAGCACGTTTAACTAGAAATACACTTATCTAAATTTAACTCCCTCAAATCACAAATTTTTGTACCTTTTTTCTATAAATATAATTTTTTAAATTTAAATATGTATTACACTAATTACTCTTATCACAAACTAGATTGGAGTCTTGAACTGTTGTACACAAACGAATTTCGCAGTACGAAATCTTGAATTCATATTCGTTTTTTTCTTAGCACAAACAAACAAACAAAATAATAAAGAAACTCTCAATAGGCATTATCATTTGTGGATATATATATATATATATATATATATATATATATATATATACATGGTTCATGACTGACAAATCCATGGGTGTGACAATTTTTTTAAAATTTTATTAAAAATTAAAAATAAAAATATATAATATTAAAAAATATTAAAAAAATTTGATGAATACCCAACAAGTATTTTTGACTGTTTATTTGCTTGAAGGTGACAAGAGAGGACATTAACTATCCTCTTCATCAGCTAGGATGACTAACCTACCTCTTTCTGGGTCTTTAACCCTTGAGTTAACTTTCTTCGATAAACTTTATTTCAGAGGCTTGAGGGCAAAATATGTCCAAAGTACTTTTATCAATCTACGAATTCAAATAAAATTAACTTCCGCTGCATTGCTGCTTTGGGGCTGCACCAGCAATGCTCTATCGTTTATTCCAATAAAATGTAGTACTAACCTCTGCAGCACTAAAACGTGATACACTGCTTTTGTTTAACTTTTGTTTTCTCCTCTCACTTTGTCTGTCAAGATGAAGATTTTGTATGCTAGTTTGCTAGTTTGCTGGTTATTATGAACATGTTGAAGCACTCGTGTGACTTCATTCTATAGGGGGGTATGGAACTCTTGAAGAGCTGTTGGAGGTGATAACTTGGGCTCAGCTGGGCATACATGATAAGCCTGTAAACACTTGTGCTTCCTCTTTTCTTTTGTTGATAAATATCATTGTTTATGTTATGGCTGTTCCAACAAGTGTATATAATCTCTATTGGAGAACATCTACTATTTGTAAAAGTACCCATCTTTGGTATTTGGTTTATTCAGGTTGGATTGTTGAATGTTGATAATTACTACAATTCATCGCTGACTTTCATCGACCAAGCTGTTGAAGAAGAATTTATCAGCCCAAATGAGCGTCACATCATTGTATCCGCCCCAACAGCAAAAGAACTCGTGAAGAAGTTGGAGGTAACCATTCTGGCTTCTCTGTTCATCAACAACAAAATTCTCTATTGGCCAATTCTTTGTTCCAATTTTTTAATGTGTAAAATAAATGTTGGTGTTATTCACAGGAATATTTACCACGCCATGAAAAGGTTGCGTCAAAGCTAAGCTGGGAGATGGAGCAACTGGGCTTTTCTATCTTAATCCAGATATGCTACAAAGATCCTTCAGAAAGCTGGCCTTTTGTATTGTCAGCCATTATCCACTCCAATGGCATCCAGAGTTACCACTCCCGAAAACTCACCAACTTTCCCTGATCCAACCCTCTATAGAGGACTTGTGGCTCGTTACAATACCTCAAATTCGCTCGTCCTGACATTGTTTTGCTGTAAATTATGTCTGTCAACATCTCCAAGAGCCGACCGAATTCAATTTTACTCAAGTCAAGCATATTCTTCGATACATCAAGGTAACTCTGGATTTTGGGCATTCCATTACTGCGAACTCTGATTTTGCTCTCACAGCTTTTTCAGATTCAGATTGGGCAGGGTGCCAACTGACTCACCATTCCACTGCAGGTTACCGTACTTTTGTGGGCAACAATTGTGTCTCCTGGTCTGCTAAGAACAACCGACCATTTCTTGATCAAGCACCGAGGCTAAACATCATGCCACGGCAGTGGCAACGACAGAGCTCACATGCTTATCCTACCTTATGTAAGATCTTCATCTTTCACCGTCCACATTTCCTACTCTACTGTGACAATCTAAGCGCTCTGCATCTAACCATCAACCCCATTTTTCATGCTCGAAGTAAACATTTGGAACTTGATTATCACTACGTGCGGGAACAAGTTGCATTGAAAAACCTCGATGACCAGCTCAGCAGACCAAGTTGCTTACATCTTCACAAAGCCTCTACTCCATCAGCAATATACAAAGAACCTGCTCAAGCTTGGCATCGTCTCCGGGGGATATTGAAGAATAGAGTTTGAGGATATTTCTGTAATTTCATCTGTTGGGTTTCGTTTTACTGTATCAACGGCTTCTTATTTTGTCTTCTAGCCGTTCTTAGCCTTAGCGTTTCTTTCACTCGAATGTTTGTGTATTTATATGGCTTTTTTAGCCATTGTTTTATAATCTAAGTGAAAAAATCTCACACCTTTCCCTTCTTCTATCTCATATATATGAATCTTTTTTATACATAAGATCATGAAAAATTAAGACTAACTGTACTCTATACTCACTGCTAATATACCCAGATTTTTAGTTTGCTATTTTCCCACTTCATATCAGAGAAGAAAGACTTTTGCACATACAGAAACACATGACTTCCAAAATCTAGTGGTGACTAAGAAAAATAAAAGCGAAACAATGAAAGAAAGATAAACAGAGAGAAATACCTCCACATCCCGCTGTGGCTCGTCCTAGCCAGTGCATCTAACGCCGGAGAAAGAGAAGGTGTGCATGTTTCTTTGGTAATCAACAATTTGAATCGATGACCACTGAAACATATTCTACAACAGATATAATCTTTAAATACGTTAGATATAGTTATATATGATATAGTTAGATATGATCATTAAAAGAGGTCCTTAATTAAGAGATATAGATCTTACACAGATCTTATATAATCTGTAAATCCATCTATATATAGAATATCTTATTTAATCTTTAATTAAATATTTCTTACTTGTATCTACCATCAAATCATGTCATTTGCTAATCCCTCATTAATTGAGGACACTTGTCAAAAAATGTTCTCTTATTATATATATAGATAAACAGAAAAATAGATAGATAGAATAGAATAGAATAGATAAACAGATAAATAGATAGATTCTAATTTAGTTTTGTTTGGCTTTCAACATAAGTATTGACTACTTTCAAAGGTGGTTATCGTATTTTGGTTTTGGTTCAAAATATAAATATTTTGGTTTAGAAACTAAAAATCGAACTAATTTTAAATAAAAATGACAACCACTTTTCCGTATTCGCCACTTCACCGCCAAAACCACCCCTTCCAACCTTCTCTTCTCCTTCTCGAACACTACCCGTTGCTGCAAAGTCTCCACCTCCTCCACAGCCTCCCCCTTGCAACGTCTTGAAATCCAAAACCTTAACTGGCCCAATCCTTCGGCCTCCACATGACTCTCCTTAACCTTCCTCACCATCATCAACATTTACACAACGAGGCCGTGCAAAATCTATTCGCGTCATCAGGTTCCCGCTTGAATCTTCAACATGGTATTTTCCACCACCTGGGCGCAAAGCTGGAACCCTAAAGTGATGTTTTTTCGGTCGAGCTCACTGCGTTGGTCATTTTGGGTGGGGAAGATCTTCATGATGTTGTATTTGCAGTGGAAGAGGCCGCGTAGCAGTGGACATCAATTACGGCAAATTGCTAGGGTTTGGACTTGAGGTGGTTGGCAATTGAAAATTAATGGAGTTTGGATTTTAATAGTTGCACAGAACTGATTTGGAATATTTTGACTTGGTTCGGTTAATTGGTTTATCGGTACCATATTAGAAACTAGCAGTAAAGATTCTTGTACACAGTGCATGAATGATAATTATATATACCGTTTACATGTTAAGTATGTTTAATTTTTTTGGAAATACATAATTGTATAGTTATACCGTCAATAAATAGTCCATAAATAGTGTACTTGAAAATGAAACAAGTTTTATATGTGAGTAGTAAATTTAAGAGGTTACCTAGTGTCATTTTAAGCTAGTATACAAATATTTCCAAAAGCTAATAAATTTAATTTTCTATTAATTGAATTAGTCATATGTTAGATCTCTCAACTTAGTTCTATATCTAATACTTAATGAATAAAATCTTGTTTATAAGTTGAAATGGATTATACAACTTCAGCTTTGATTAATTATTTTGTAAGAGATGACTTAAGCCCGTTAATTTATACTTTAAGTCGGGCCTGTACATGTGGTATTAGAACGAACTTGTGACCATGGTAGATGAATAATGATATGTTAAGAGTCATAAAAAGAAATTTCAATGAAGGAATTTTCTATAATGTAGGTGGAATGCAATATCCTCCCAAACACTTATGTTAGTCTCACATTAAATATCTACTAGAGTAAGATCTAATATATTAGTGAGATGTCCTTAAAATTTTTAACTTAGTTAATTACTTGTGAAAAGATAATTAAACTCATCAGTTTCACTAATGAGGCCGAGTTGTTATAAATGGTATCAAAGTAATTGTGTTAGATGGTAGGATAAAGTATGGACATTGGCTAAGTTACTGGTCACAGGCAAGAGAATGACATGGGTTGTGGCCGACGAATCAAGTGTAGGTATTCTCATAACGAAATTTCTTTAACGTTGGTGAATTGTGAGATCATCAACTTAGTCTCATATCTAATAACTACCGAATAAGATCTTGTCATATCTAATAACTACCGAATAAGATTTTGTCTATATGTTAACTGAGAATAGATTATAAATCTTCAACTTTTATTAAGCATTTTTAAAGAGATAGCTTAGGCCCTTTAATTTATACTTTATATTAGGTTGTTACATCATAAATTTCTTGAAACTTAAACAAAGTACCCTTATCATTAATCTCTGTTTGTAATTAGACGGTCCCTAGTAGCTTGAGATGACACATTAGTATCAGCTCAAACTGATATTAAATTTCTTTAAAGCTTTATAAACTTGTTAATGCAGAAAGAGTTAGTTGTCAAACAAGTTAGTTGGTGGGCTTTTGTTTTATTGGGCTAAAGAAATGTAATGGGCCTTGCCTAAAAAAAGGCTACTAACTATGTTTTTTCTAAGCGAGATTTAGGAAATGTTGCAGGCCCGTACCACGGATTGATGAATTGATGTCATTGTTTGTTCCGCGTGTAAGGGGATTATTAACCAGGAGGGAATTGGAGAAACTCATCCCATGGTCAGAACAAAGAGAACAACTTTGCATTCGAAAGACGAAGTCGAGAGCCTTCTCCATCCACGGCATCAGCAACGTCCTCGACTACGAGCAGTACAGGTCCGGAGCTCCGTTTTCTGTACATCATGATATAAGTCAGGAACAAGCTACCTTGGTTCAATTCTACTTGTATAATATTTGGCTCATTTTCAATATAGCTCATAATAACAAGAAAAAACAAGAATGCCATGCATTATAGCTCAAAATAACACTTTCAGAAAAAATTGGAGTCACTGTTTGTGATGGAAAACTTCTCAGCATGCTTTAAGTACAATGTTAACAATTATGCAATGTTAAAAAAACAAAAAGAATTAGCTGACTTTACAACAAATGGAACCAAAAAATCACCCAAAAATTTTGTTGCCAGCATTTGCAGATGCTTAAATGCATTCTCTCTCTCTCTCTCCTATCTCTCTCTCTATATATATATATATATATATATATATTAAAATTCATACGAATAATTTAACAATATTAATTATGATGTTGATATGGATATTATAACGCAAGAACACATATCAGATCAAGTAATAAAAATGATGAGAAAGTATCGTTCCCACATAGACTTATTACTAAAATATCAACTTATAAAAATTAATTTAAATAATTCTATTTAAGCAAGAACAGTTCTAAAATTCAACCAATTCTAAAACTAAAACTAAGTTATTACACAAAACCAAATCAAATGTCATATCCAATTGATAAGTCTATGAATAAGTTATTATTCTTTGCATTTTATGTTGATTTTTGTCATGTTTCGAGTCATTTTTACTTCAGTTTTATAAGGTTGAGAGTTTATTAGGTATTATTAATAACGCGAGAAATCATTGAGATTTTGGTGTAAAAAATGCTAATTAATGTTGTTCTAATATGGCATATGAGTTAGAAGATGATCTAGAATGAACTCGAGCAAAAGAACACAATTTGGTGATCGGGCCAAAACCCTAACGCCCAAGCACAGAGCGCTCGAGCACTGGTCCTCTGGTTAAGAAAAATTTTAGCTTGAGACCCAAGCGCTCGAGTACTGGGATTCAGAGCGCTCAAGTGTTGGCTGTAGGAAAACAACTTTTTCGACATTTCTAAAAATTATGGTGGGACCCACTTGTAATATTGAGTGGATCATTTATAAAATTGATTTGGGTTTAAAGAGAGAACTCTTGGAAAAAAGATGGGATGGCTAGGTAACGGCATGAAAAATGAGAAAGAATGACGAAGAAGTAAGGTCGGAAGAAGAAGATCCTTTTCCAAAAGAGTTTTTCTAATTTTCATTTATTTTTCTTTGTAATTAAATGATGTCTTTCATATCACATATAAATTTCTTGAGTTTAGTGGAATATTTTATGCTGGTGTATGGATTAATAAAGGTCATTAATTTTTATCTTTTTGATTGTATTTTTGGATCATCTATTTTATTATCTTCTTAATGTTAGCATTGGACTGGGCATCTATTATTAGATCTAGATATTTGATCTTATCTAGATATTTGATCTTGTTTATAGATAAAAAGATTAAATTTATCATGGGATAGAATAACATTTGTTTATCTGTTTAGAGTTATTTACATGTGAGATAGAGATATACTCATATGTCTTAAGTAATTATTAAGGGCAAAAATTAAAGTATCATTTTGTATACACAATTTCACAGAAATATAGAAGTTGGGTGCAAGTGATAAATTCATGGTTAATCGACAGATTTTCACGAATAATTAATTCTCATGGTGAATGATTCAAATGTGCAATTCATAAGTAAAAGTTATAACTTAAATCATATAAAACACTAGGTGAAATTGAAAATCTTAAGTTTATCGTCTTGGAGTTAATATTTAATTTGAATATTGCATGTGAGATTAGTTGAGTCTTAGTCCGTAATTTAATCACTCTTTGAATTTATTTTCATTTAAGTGTAATTAATTAAATTAGTTTTTATAATTGAGAACTTCTAATACTAATTCCTCATGGGACGATACATTATTATAACTTTTATTACTTAATTCGATACGTACACTTGTGTTATAATATCCACATCAAGTTTTTGGTGTCATTGTCGGAGAATTAAACAAGAATTTGATTTTATTGAAATTAGTTTGATTGGTTGCTTAAAATTTTCTCAACCCTTTCTAAGTTTTAATTTTTGTATCTTTACTATTTAATCAAGTATCGCTTAGTACATGCAAGGAGAAGGTACCCAGGTTCTAGAGCCATATAATCCAGAGATTGAGATAACTTGTCGGCGACTATGCTAAGAAGTTAGAGTTCGGAGAGCAATGGAAGCGGAGCTTGAGAATTGTCTCCTGAGCTAGGAGCAATTCATCCACCTCAACATTAGCTGCAAGTTTGGGTATGATAAAAGTCTTAGAGGTGTAATGTCATATACTACTTGCCAGTTGAGGAGTTAGGATTGGAGTTGTGCCAATATTCTGCCGAAGACAGCCATCTTACCCAGGTGGTAGGTCGCTCACCGGCAAAGCATCGGAGTTAATTCTCCAAGCAGCGGGTTCACCACCTCTGATTGAACAGAGAAGCCCAACAATAAAATCCATTGAAATAGCTTCCCAAATTTTGTTCGGTATTGGCAATGGCTGCAGTAGGCTGGAGGGCTTCAAATTGTCCGTCTTCATTGTTTGGCAGACCCTCTACATTGCTGGACACAGTTCTTTACAAACAGGCGCTGATCCGACCAATAGAAATCACATAAAATCTTAGGGGAGAAGGTAAATAATGTAAAGTCATTACATTAAGAAGCAGCAAGGAATTAGAAAATCCTCACAATCAAAAGACGATGATTTCCATGGCTAATCAAGAGGAGGTTGAACGAGATGAAGAAAACAAGGATGGATGAGTAGAAGCCCTACCACCTAAAGGTTCATTTGATCGACATAACCAATCCTCAAGAGTTCTATATCCTCAAAGACTACATAAAAGTAAAAAAGATAACAAATTTCACCAATTCTTAGAGGTGTTTAAGAAGCTTTCTATAAATATATTTTTCCACACATAAAAAAATAACTCATGAGTATTTTTAAGCCAAAATCATATCATACAATGTGCTTAACAAATATAAAATCTTTGACCACCATCTTGAATAAAATATTTTCAATTAATATACTTCTTAGAAAAAAAGCCATAAAAGAAATAAAATTTCTCCCAAATAATTGGAATTATCAAACTCAAAATCATATAATCATGCACTTATTGACTTGAATCATAAAAATTTGTTGATTAAAGTCAACAAAAATTTCTCTAAATTTGGGTATTTTATTAGATTTGCAATCAATTAAAATCACCCAAAAAATTTAAAATTTCATCTTTCATCTCTACAAGAAATTCTCCAAATTTATGATTATTCTCATCAAAATCATAAAAAATAAAATAATTTAATACAACCCATAAAAACAAAGTTACACACCTAATTGAAGAAGACAAAATAAAAATTAACTACACTAAAGAATTTGTTAGTGTCGAATCCAAGGCACGTTGTAGCGTTTTCTTCAATACAAGATTACTATCGTGTATATTAGAGTATTCTTTGGTAACTTGCATCTAAGATATAATAAATTCTTCTCCTTGAGAGTGCAATAACAAGGAGAGAGTTTGGAAGAAGGAGACTCAAAAAGCATGTAAAAAACCTTCATTTTAGCGAAAAATGATGGTTCATAAAGAGAAATCACAAAAAACACAACCCAAACGAAAAGGTGAGTCGCTGGCATCCGAGCGCTCGTGTTTGGAAAATCCAGATGCATATAGTGCCAAGGCACTAGGTGAAAAACCCAGCGGCACAGTGTTGGCTTTTAAAAACACAATTCCAACGCCCACTTGAATCTTCAACAAGGTGTTTTCCACCAATTGAGCTCAACGCAGGAACCCTAAAGTGGCATTTTTTTTACATGCTCAATAAGGTGGTTATTTTGGGTGGCGAAGATCTTCACGAGGTATTTGCAATATGGAAGAGATCGCAAATAGGGCGGCTGATTGAAGAAGCTAGCTCGTGAGCATTTATTATTTGACTTGACTCAAAACTATTTATTTAAATACTCGAGTTTGAGCTCGACTCGAACCCAAATTCCACGAGTTAAGTTTGAGTAAGGAAGTGTTCGAGTCGACTCAACTCGATTATACTTCAAACTTGACTTGTAGCTCAACTCAAACACGGCTCAATAGTATTATATACTATAAAAATTAGTTCATTAATATATAATATCAAATTTAATACATTAATTTTGGTTTCAATTATTGTAAATTTTTTTATTTTATTTGCATAATTATAATCATACATTAACACATTAGTATCAGCTCAAACCGATACTAAATTTCTCCTTGATAACCTTTATAAACTTGTTAACAGTTAATACAAAAGAGTTAGGTTTGTTGTAACGGGCTTGAGAAATGTAATGGGCCTTGCCTAAAAAAGGCTACTAACTAATTAATATTTTCTCCTGTTTTATGAAATATAAGGAATGTTGCACGCCTGTACCATGGTTCAATGGGTTTTTAAATAAAAAATATTTATTATGGGTTGAAAGAGACTTGAGAAATTGATGTCATTGTTAGCCCCCAGCGTTAGGGGATTATAATATTAACTAGTAGGAAATTGCAGAAAAGAACTGAACTTCGTCCGTTGGACAAAATGCATCAATGCTATAATAAAATATTCTTTTTAAACAAGAACCAACCCATGATGATGTTGTCTTTGTAAAAGGGTTACAATTATCTAATTAATGTACTATTTGAAACGAAGGAAACAAATAACCTGCATGGTTCATCAATATATTTTGATTAGAAGCCATTATTGAATTCTTTTTTTATTAATAAGGGTAGATATATATATATACTATATATATATATATTTCTTTTGTTGAATTTAATTGCTGGTTGAGAGTTGTAAAGTTGTCCTGTGAATTTCATTGCATTGGTTTGCTAATAATTAGGAGTAAACAAGTAATTTCATTAGAGTGGATAAAGCCAAAGTATCTGACATGAAGCAATTCAATGTAAGTAAAAATTGATGGTTTGATTCGGTTTGTTTTTTTTTTTTTGAAATTGAGTGAAGAGGCCAAAAATCTGGTTATTGACATAAATGAGATGAACATGCGTAAACAAAATGAACTGAACTTTCATTGCTTACTACACTTTTTCGTTGAGCCATTTTTTCCTACTTAATGATGGTTCTACAATAAACAATAGTAGCACTATCAAACATAACAACAAAAATATACTTTACCATCAACATATACTTTTTTACGGTAAAAATTTATACCATGGAAATATTGATTTAAATATTACCATCAAGATATTTTGACGATACATAACAAGAGTCAAAACCCATTGATGCTATTTTTTACTGTTAAAACAGAGCTATGGCAACAGCCATGTCTACATGAATGAATTGCAGCTTGCAAGGTTAGTTGATTTAACCGCTACCATCGATTTGATTTGATGGTAGATTATAAAACTATCTCGATACACCCTGCAACACTTTTGCCCTCCCAATCTCGATCTCAGCTCTCGAACTTGCCGCCCTAAATGATGACAATAACCCTGCGATAATCATATGGGCTCGACCCATTCGTAGGTTTTGGGGTTTTAAAGAGTTTGGCTCAAATGTTGGAGACT
>JAURVB010001639.1:0-101994 GCA_033002965.1 Piper betle | reverse complement strand
AAGGAGGCTTTGGGGTTTGATCTGACAATTTAGATTTTGAATCTATGCAGTCTTGTTCATCTTCATTGGGCGGTGGTTATATTTAGAGTTCATAAATTATTATCAAGTGATCTATGGTTCTAACTATTTTATATGATTCATGATACATAAACTAAATTATTAAATTATGAGTTGTGATATGAGAAATATAATTCAATTATGGGATGAATTATCATTGGTTAATAGCATATTATCTAATTGTTTGTTAAGTATAAAATTAAGTATTTATTAATAAATTAATAATTTAAATGAGTTATTAAAACATAATAGTGAGATCATCCAATCGTTGGACCCTAATAACACACTTAACATAAATAAAGTTTAAACCTTTAACGAGTTAAATACTTTAAATAATCTTACGAGTGATATCCTTTAAATTTTAATATAAGCTATATTAAATAATTAAATATGATGATCTAACTGATCTTAGGATGATTAATTAGAGTTAGCAAAAAGTTAATAAATTGTTGTTAATATATAATCAAGTAATTATTGATAGAATAAGTTGTAGTCGTTTCTTAATTGAAATTAAACTATGATATTAATTAATAGTGTAAATGATAACCTATATTTTTATGACTAATAAGATTTCATTAGTTAAATAATTAACACGTCAAGGAACATACAATAATATTAGTAATTAAATATATGCTAGGAAGTCAATATATTTATCGTAGGCTAAGGGTGAATCTTGATTTGAATAATTAATTAATTTAAAAAGGGTAAAACATTAATGCTTTATCATGCTAATAAAGTATGTATGTCATGAGTAAAATTTTAGTTAAGTGGATGGAAATAAATTATTGGGTTTTATGAAAAGATTATCAAATATTTCGTTATAGTTATTCGACGACAGGTTACAATTTGAATTAATTGTTATTAATTTTTGGGTGGTTTAAGCTTTAATATGATTATAAATTTATTGCTTTATATATTAATTATTAATTAACATTTATCAATTTATTGTTTTTCCTTAGTGTGTGATATTGTTCCATGTTGCATTCATTGCATTCATCTAGTTCTCGTTATATAGGATTTAATCTAGTTCTTTTCCCCTAGATTAGAGTCCGCTTTTGTTGTTTGCGCATTGGTTCAGTTGTGTTGCGATTTGATGTATGTATAACTACTTAAAATGCTGTATATTCCTTTTTGAAAACCATGGTCGCCCTAAGCCCAGATTCAACTACCATGTGCCGAACGCAATCGGGGTCAAGAAATTGACTTAGTTCGACCCAGGAACACACCTTTAAAATTATTTTAAAGATGAAATACATGTTTTCATTCCGAAAGGGATGACATGGCACAATGATGTGAGACAACTTATTATACACTTGTGATACCGAGAATATGAGTCAATCACAACTATTGGTAACTATAAGCTGTGGGCCACGTAGTGTGTGTGTGTGTGCATACATTGGTTACAACTGGATGGGGCGGTCACCCCTCCTGGCATAATAAGAACTTGGCATATGTTCATAATTACTAAAAAACTTAATAAATAATAATATGAAATATATTGACTTAGTAACTTTATTATTAAAGTGGGTTTATAATCGCAAGTAAGCAGCTTTAGACTGATGGTTAAGGGTGTGGTTGGTAGTTCTCTTACTAACTCAGGTTAGAAAAATTGATGAATAAAATTGGACTTTTTCTTTATATTATTTGAGTTATAATTATGACCATAAAAAACGATTTGGAGGATATGGAATTTGCTTTTGTGTAATTAGTTTATCTTATATTATTATTGCATATTATATTTAATATGACATAATTTATTTTATAATTAATAAATTCTTAGAGATATTTAAATTTCATGTTTAATTATTTTAGTTACACTATACTTCAAGTATAATTAATTGTCATGCTATGATGCATGTGCTTTCAATTATACTTTTATATCCTCCGTATTTTTGGATAACCCCGGTTGGCTAAGACGGGTTGTTACTTGTTTATCCAGGGTTTTTTAAGTTTTGTTTTAGTAATGACCGGGCACAGAGAATATAAAACTCGATTCTCTATTGTTTTTCATTTTTGAAATGTTCGCCATATCTACACATTTATGTTGCTTCCAATATTAATGACATTTCCATTGAAGACTCGATTCCTAAATGAGATGTCTCAGAAAGCCTTCTTGCCGACTAAACCAAGAATAAACTGCTTTCAATAGAATCTGTCTAATGGTATATGTTTATGTCATTATAGTCAGATATTATGATGTCTTCCAATATTCTCAGCCAATAAAGAAAGTGCTGATGAGAAGATTGAAATTTGTTCGTTTGCTTCAGAGGTCTTCTACTAGTTCCTCTTTATTGGCAAAATAGATGAGAGATGTAACTAAGCTTAGGAGTTCATTGTATCCGACAATACTGCTCCACTTAAATCCACTGTCCTATAACAAAAAATATATTTTCTTTCCCTTAACAATACTTCCAGACAAAATCAAATTGAAGAATGGACCAGAGTTTAGTGTATCTAGGATTTATGGGACGTATATTATCGCTACTTGGCGTTGGAAAAATTCAAAAAAATAATATGTTATAGCACCTTCCGTGTTAAACTACTTGTTATCCTTCCTAATATTCATTCTTTTCTTTTCAGAAGCTCGAATATCTTCTGTCTTTGATGCCTTTCTCTTTGTTGAAATTCATCTCATTGTTAATTCCTCCAATTTATACCTTAATTCTTTATTTGATTGTCATAAAAAAATGAAATATCAAAAAAATTATTTACAAAGTCTTTTTTTTTACAAATTATAAAAAAATGATAGATTTTATAAGAATGTAATGTAATATTGTTTGATAAGTTGCTCTCGGCAATTGAAAAAATTAAATTGAGGTAGATCTTCATTTTCCTTTATTAATTTTATAATGTTTTGTGAAAGATTGTGTGTACCAATTTGTATATTTTTGTTAATAATTACGTCTTTTATGCATTATTGTTATAATTTTATATTTTTCAGTAAAAAAATGCTCAAAACAACGCAGCGCCAAACACTCCATTATAAATAAATTCAAGATGGTTGCTTTATTTTACTGAACATATTGGTCTATCAGACCACATTTGTAGAATTTTAATGGTTAATTGAATCACTTAAGAAGCACCAACTAAATTAAACTACAAAATTTCTTTAGTTTGGGACATAATTATTCCATACTCATTTTGGGGAAAAAAATTATTCCTGCATGCTCTACTGTGTGTTTGCTGAAATTAGTTTATTGCCAAATCAAACTGTACTGATTAGTTTCTTACCAATATATATATCTTTCCATAAAAGTGAAAAATTAGAAGAAAAAAATCTCTTAACACACAAATAACTATATCTATTTATTATACTATTACCGTTTTCCAACATGAGGCCGTGAAAATCATTAAACCAAGAATGCTATCAACTACGTACAACAAAAAATTCCCTAAGAAAAGATTTTTACAAACAGTAGAAGAACATATAATATTATACACAATCTTTGCAATTTAAAGAATGTATTTGCATGCGCATGCATACATAATAAAAATAAAAAAAGAAGGCAAAAAATTAATTAATCTACACTGCGCATAGATATTTCTGGCTCTCCTGCACAATCTTCCTCTTCTTAGTCTTCTTGATCTTCTCTAGAACAAAGTCGTCGTTGGTCCTCACGAGTGCCGTCGATGGTCGGGGTTTTTCCATCTTCTCCGCCGCCGGCTGACCATGGTCTCCATCATGCAGAGGAGTAGAAAGTTGCTGGTTGAGGTGCCTGGAGTATCTGTCTTCGTAGTCCCACCCATCGCCGTCGTAGTAGTCTTCTGTCTCCCAACTCTCATAGAATGCTTCCATTTTTTCGCGCAATGTTTGGGGCTTGATCTTGACGGCCTCCATGTCCAACCTCTTCTTCTTGGACGTGCGGGGGGTCCGGCAAGGGGAAGGTGAAAGAGGTACTTTCAACGCCGATAATTTCTCCCGACCGCCGCCATATTTAATGGCTCCTCCATGAATTGCATCCTCTTCTGGCAACGACGTCGGCAACTTGCCACCCACCGTCACAAATAACTTCTTTCTTGCTTTCGGTTTCTCCTTACCGTCATTAATGGCTCTTCCTACTGCGCCTTCTTCTGGCAACGAAGTGAACACCCTGCCGCCCACCTTCACGATTAACTTCATCCTTGCTTTCCTTTTCCAAGAACGCCTGCTTTCTCACCTCTAATTCTTGCTCTCTACACTAAAACTTGAGAAGAAAATTATCCACTGAAAACGTCATCATATATATATATACATATAGTTGTGGTGATTAATCATTTTTTTTCCGAGTAGGTTTCCTTTAATAAACTTATGATAATGATTATGGATGATGACAATAAAACAAGGGATCAGGAGCTTCTAGATGAAATTATCTTTGTCCACGACCCGGGACTTCTATGTCCCCAAGATAGGCTTGGGAGTGGGCGTGGACGCAGACAATCATATGACCTTGTTTCCGGACGAGAATGACATTTGTCTCATCACCGTTCGATGTGGACGGAATAAAAACAAACCAAACGCACACATTTTTTCACCCGACGTAATCACTGACCTCATAATAAATCAATGATATTAATAATATTTTAAAGTTAATTTCGTAATTGTCATTGAAAATTATGAAATCTAAATTATATCAACCATAGTTTTTTAACATTTTCATGATAATATAACATTTATTTATTCAAATATTTTTAAAAAAATTAATTTTAATTTTTATTACATCAACCCTAGGCGGGGAACTCTGATGTTATCATCACCCGGAACGTCTCTGACGTAACCCAGGAGAAGAAATTGGATCAGATTAGAAATCGGGATGAAGAAGCTGCAAATTAATGAGAAGAACCTGCTTCGGCCGCAGAGAGCAAGCTAGAGCTTTCAGGCAATTTATTTCCTGTTGTATAAAACTAAGTTTTAAACATGGTATCATGTATATATTATCGTAACGGATCTAGTCGATATATTGAATATATTTGGTTTAATCGGTATAACCGGATTTAATTAAAATTTAAAATTATAAACAATTAAATAATTTCTTAAATATTTAAAATAATTTATATGGCTAATATTTAATTAAATACTAGTTAAAATACTGTCATTTTTAGGGGGGAAAGTTTTAAATAATTTTATATTAAAAAATCAGGTACAAATTAAAATGGTACAAAAGTATAATGTAGTACAAATTTGGAAAGGATGAGTAACATAGTAGATAGCCTCTCAGTTTATGTAATTAAAATTGTGGTATAGCCCAGTGTTGCAGAAATCGGCCGATTCCGTGCGGAATCGGCCGATTTCATCGGATCGGCGTCGCGCCGATCCGATTTCGAGGCCGAATCGGGCGGCCCCGAATCGGCCCCGGAATCGGCCAAGTTCGGCCGATTCCGACCGATTTAAATCGGAATCGGAATCGGCCGATTTAAATCGGAATCGGTTTTTAGGAAATTACCAAAATACCCTAGGTATGATTTTTATTAAATTATTTAAGCATGGGTAAAATGGTAATTTGGATTTTAAAAACCTAAAATCAAACCCGCTCCCCCGACACCGCCGCCGCTCGTCCGCCCGCCGCCGCCCGGTTTCCGCCTCCGCCGTGCGGCCCCGACTCCGCGCTCGCCGCCGACCGGCTGCCGACCTCGCCGCCGACCTCGCAACGTCGCCGCCCACCCGTGGCCGGACCGAATCGGGCACGCACGAATCGCCGCCGACTCCGCCGCCGGCTCCGGGCCGCCGACGGTTCGTCCGGCCGGGCTGCCGACATCGACCGGGCTGCCGACATCCTCCGACATCGCCGCCGCGAGACTCGCCGCCGACCGGGCCGCCGGTGGCGGCGGGAGGTAAAAATCGCACGGTGGCATTCTTGTAATTAAAAGTTGACTCGAGTCTAACTCGAGTCAAAAATAATAATTAATTCGAAATAATTTAAAAAAAATCTTAAAAAATATTTAAAAATATCAAAAACTATAATACACAGAATAATATCAAAATAACATCAATACTTAATTTTAATATATTTATATTATAAATTGTCAAATTATTATATATAACTGATTAAATTAATTTGGACCGATTTAACTGAACCGATTCCTGGCCGATTCAGATCGATTCCGATTCCGATTCCGATTCCGATTCACTGGAAAACCGATTCCGATTCCGATTCCGATTTATGCAACCATGGTATAGCCCACTTTTTTTCTTCATCCATGTAAAGATGTTTTTAAAAAAATGTAAAATCATGATGGTTGATGGTTGGGAAATGATGCATTATATTTTGGGGTTACACATTTTGATCATAGATGGTAAAAAGTAATTAAATTAATTCGTTATAACATTTTTTCTAATTTTTAATTTATAGGTGTAACTTCAAATTTGATTAACCTTTTCTTTTTATTTAATTAGGCGTTAGATGATCAATGTTTATTAATTTAATTTGTAACTCACCCTCGTATTTTTAATAGTTGTAATTATTCATTTGACCAATCTTTTCTTTTCATTTAATTAAGGATAACATCCTCCCTAATGAGATTTTTTTTTTGTAATAGGTTATTATTGTAAAGATGAACTATTATAAATATATACTTTTAATATAATGTAAAAGAATACGAGATAAAAAAAGACTTTGAATTCACTTTCTTTTTGGTTTGTTAACCATTTATTTCCTCCATTTTGATCCTCTTACAAATATTATCATTTTACTAAATACTCTAGTAAAATTTTAGTAATTTTGTCTTAAAATATTTGCCGAACAGCTCATTATTAGAGATAATCCCATTAAGAAACAATCATAAAATCTTTTCAACTAATGATTTGGAATATCCATGCATTAATTATTTATATAAGAATCATAAAAACTGTAATGTTTTTCACTAAATTTGCTAATTAGTTTCAACAAACCTGTACTTGTTTGTTTCAAAAATTTTATATATATATATATATATATATATATAGTGTTAGGGTAACTTGGGGACGACCATTGCCTTTAATCTGGATTGTCCAATCATAAGGATGGTCCAGAACTATAGATCTTGAAAAACCCTTACCTCTCGTCCTCCCCATGCTGCCGCTCGCCATGCCCCCTAAGGACCCCACAACCATCTGGCTATGCTGCAGTTGTGATCAGTGACCTAGCTGTTAAAAGCACATCCAACGATGTGAAATTCATTTGTGGGGAAGTTTGAAAGAGCGAGTTCATCCAACGAGTTTTTAAAGGAGCATCCACCTCCCTGCCTTCTCCCTCGCCGCCCGCTTTATCTCCACCGCCGATGCCGTCGCCGATACCGCCAACATCGACACCCTCCTCGGCCTCTTCTCCCTCGGCAGCGAGGGCGAGATCCGGGCCAAGAGCAGGGAGCGCGTGGAGAGGAAGGAGGCACTCTAGTGTGTGTAGGCAATGGCGGATCTAGTCTGGCGGTTGCGGACAGTTGGGGATGGATCTTGGTTGTGTGATGAATTTTATGGTATTTTTGATGCATCACAAAGTTGGTTCACAAGTTGGCATCTTTGTGACAGAATTTTTGTTTTTGCAGTCTGAAGAACAACGATTGAAGTACCTGGAATTTGCTCATGCGGTGGCCGCTTGAGCGCTAACCTTGGTTGCGGTTATCTATATCTTTGCCAAGGAGAACTCTAGCCTACTCACATCTAGCATTGAGAATGTGGAAGGCGCCGTTAAGAGCGTCGTTGGCCTTGTCTATGACAAGTTCCACGGTGATCCGATTGAGATCCTCAAATTTGCCGATCATAAGGTTTTTTTTGTTTGTTCATTTGTTTCTTGCCATGAATTGTTGTCGTGATGCAGTTTATATATATATATATATATATATATATATATATATATATATAGAGAGAGAGAGAGAGAGAGAGAGAGAGAGAGTAAAATTGTTTTTTAGAATGAGAAATTAAGTTATGCTACATTTGAATTGCTAAATTTTGCTACTCAGAAGGTGGTATAGTTTTATGTTAACTGTTCTTTCTAAAGTGCTTATGTAATTGTTTGTGCTTTACTTTTATGACAATTGTTCTTCTGATGTGCCTATGTAAATGTTTGTGCTGCTTCTTACTAATACTTGATTATATGCCACTCTTATTATTATGTTTGTTGATCATAACTGTTGGTTTTCCTCCTTGTTGTGCTGCTCAAGAAGATACAATATTGTTTTCTAGATTGCAAGGTGTTATGTATGATCGAATCCTTCCATTACATGGGCAGCTCCCAAGTCCGTTTGTAGTTTATAGGGTATGAATGATCTTTATCATTTTGAGTCCTCTAAAACTAATAAATTAAAATGATACATGTTCAATTTTGCATTGCCATTTGCAACCCCAACTCTATCTTGCACCTCTACCACTAAAGGAATTTCAACAACATTGTCATTTTGACCTCTCAAATCTTACTTACGGGTAATACACAGAGTGGTCATCTTGGTTTAACTTTGTTTTGTTGTATGGGGTTGTGGTGAGAGACTTGTGCTTTCTTGATGTTGTTCAATATTAAGGTACTCCATTTGTTGGAACTGGTCTGGTTTGCATGAAGTTATTCTTACAACAAATGGTAGGAAGCAAGGAACATCCATGTAACGACCCAGCCCAAAGTGCAACGTAATGGGCTAAGTCATTTCTTTAAAATGGGTACCCCGAAAATTAAAGATCTCTAGTCTATTCCCACTTATAAACAGGATCTTCTCCCAGTAGGTATTAGATGTGGGATTAAGTTAAGGGATATCACAATCCACAAAGGGGGCTCTATCTACATCTACCATGTCAAGTATATCGAAGTATAAATTTATTTTTTGTATATTGCATAGTATTCTTTAAAGATTAGGTTTCATTTTTCTTATATAATTGTTGGAGTCTTAGTCAACTTTCATAAAAAAATACAGTGTGTTTTGATCCAAATCATTCCTTATTTTACTTTTCAACTTAATTGATTTAGGAGGAGACTAATGGATCATTTCCTTTTGTTGCAATTAAGTAATTCTGGATTGTGTAAGACTTATCGTCAACTGAAGGTAATCTTTGATGAATTTTTTATCATATTGCCCAAAAATTCTTTGAAGTGTATGTGGGGTTGTGGCTGGTTCAAAGTTGGTTTTATTGTTGGTGAAAATTGAAATAGTAGTCGTTAATTATTTGAAGGATCACTTGTGAAATGTCTGAATGCACTTTTACAGGAAATGTCTCACGAATATCAAACTGCTGCTATTTTAATTTTGAATGTGTTGTCTATCATAAAAACTTTTCTTTAGACCACCCGCTTATATTTTTCAACGAATTAAATTATCGTGGATCTTTAGTTCAAAATTGGCAGAGCACTCAAGAAATGCTTGAGGGATGTTGGTTCAAATCCATCAAGATCCTATGTTGTCAATATTTGATAAAAATTTGACATGCTGTAATTATGTAAATAAATAAAAAATATGATTTATCATGATTGTGTTTCAAGTGACATAGATATGATATTAAAAATAATATAAATAGACAAAAAATTATCATCTTCATTCAATAACAGTACAGAAGATTATAATCTACACAATACACAAAAAATACAATGACAATGTTTCCCGGCCTCTACAACCATACATTATATAAGCACAAAAAATCCTATTGCATAGAATCATTGTTATAATTACTATGAATATTTTTACATGTTGTAGAATAATGACCTCTTCTTATTGCAAAGTCTACACATCCTTTTTTTTGTTTGAGCTTGAGCAACTTCGTATCCAACCTTCAATCTTTGACTATTCTTTGGACGACATTTAGTACGCAACTGAGAGGGGTCACGTACTATTATTTGGGGAATATGCTCCATTGAAATTCTAACTTACCTTTCAACAAACTCTCTGTTTGGTTGTACTCTTAATGAAGATGAACTCCTAATCGCATCAAGTTTTTCAACCAAATTTTCTAAAAGTGGTAATGTAAAATGATATTGCTCATCTGAACTTGTTCCCAAATCTTGCAATCGGATAGTCATATTCCAAAATTTCCATATTTGCAACGGTGTGGAGGAATGAACGAGCTTTGATATCCTCACACTGGCTTGAATAACAATATCTAGCTTTAACTGTCCAACTGTATAGTACATATTGACTTGAAATTTCGCAGAGTTGTTTCTTATGAAAAATTTCCAAAATGTGCATACACAAAATTCCTTCACTTTCAAATTTCTTGCAACTATATATGACATTCATTTCTTCACAAGTTTGGTAGGCAACAACATGTTTTTTATCTTCGTCATCATGCAAAAAACTTCATATTTTGTTATGGAACCCTCCTCGCCAATTTTCTTATAAATGCTACTTTGGCTCCTTTTCAATTAATCTTTAAAAATATCAAAATTTGATCTCGTGTACACAATTCCAACTTTAGCCTCAAGAGGAGAGTATCCACATAGCACATGCTTAGAATTCAAAGTATGAAAATCCTCTTATTCCTTGTCAAATCTACGAGATTGTAACGCTCTATCATATTGCCTCACAAAATCTGCCAATGGGGTTTGTGAATGTATAAATCCATCAAAAAATGAGTTCATGATCTCACTTCTTTGGCTCAGCCTTTCAAATGCTAAACCCTTGTCTTTTTGCATACTGGTTGTAAAAATCATATGCAGTATTTTTTGAAGAAAATTCCATGCCCAAACAAAGAGTCATGTTTTCAAAACATTTGAATATTTTTACGACTTCACCTTCATCTTCTATTTTGTCAAAATCTTCACTACTCTTGTCAAATTCTTCAATTTCCTCGCAATCTTTTGTAATCTGCATTCCATGTTGAGTCAACCACAAATTGTGTATCTAATCTTCATTACCTTCCATGGAACTACTTACATTTTTCCCATCAGTATATCTAATGATGCTATTTTCTTCCATCAGATATACAAAATAGGCATTCGACTATTTCACAACGGTTAGCTCACCTTCAAAGCCGATGATATTGCCATATCAATCTGCTCCTGCGCATCCTCCAAATGATTAATCAGCACCTGCTCAGCCAAAAATAAAAAACAAATGTCAAATATTGATCTAAAACCCACCAACCAAATTAAAAACATAGAGGATCAAAACATCATGATGGCTTGGAAGCACGTGACCTCCTACGAGAAGTCCGACAATCCAATAGTGTAACAACCCTTTTAACGACCCAGCCCAAAGTGCAACGTAATGGGCCTAAGTCATTTCTTTAAAATGGTTAACCAAGTTATAGATCTATAGTTCATTCTCACTTATAAACAAGATCTTCTCCCAGTAGGTATTAGATATGAGACTAAGTTGAGAGATCTCACAATCCACCCACCTTAGGAAATTTTGTCCCTGAAATGTCTATACTTGGCCCGTTACTAGCCCCAGCCCACGACCTTATTGGCCCGTGACCGGCAACTTAGCCAACATCCCTAGTCCAGCCCACCATCTAACATGTAACCAGGTTACTTTGATACCACCTATAACGACCCGCCATTTTTCACAATATTGTGGGCCTAGCTGGCTAGGCGTTACTCGAAATTATACCAAACTAACCCTGTAATGACCAACCCTAACCGGTCCCGACGTTACTTATATATTACATGATTTCTATTAAAACCATAAGTATGAATCATTCAAAGTAAATTATAGTTAGTCAAGACATAATAATAATAATTCCACTGTCTTGGATCGTTTCCCAAAGTCACATGTATAACACAAGAAAATAAAAGGAAGTCCAATTTATTATCCATTCTCCTACCCTGAGTTTGTAAAAGAACCACCAACCATACTTTCATTCTTCCTTAAGTGAGCTGAAATCAAACAATCTTGATTAGCCTACATACCCATGTCGGGATCAAGCTTAATGTAGTTCTATAAACTCTCAAGTCATTCTGAGATTAAAAGTTTGTCTTCCAGTTCATTCTGAGATTAGGTGGCCTCCCAGGTCATTCTGAGATTAGTCATTATTGGCTGTCAGGTCCATTCTGACATATCTATTATTGACTATTAGGTCTATTCTGATATATCCATTTTTGGCTATCAGGTCCATTCTGACATGTCCATTATTAGCTATCAGGTCCATTCTGACATGTCCATTATTGACTGTCAGGTCCATTCTAACATATCTATTATTGGCTATCAGGTCCATTCTGACATTTTCATTATTGGTTGTCAGGTCCATTCTGACATCTCCATTAACAAAATAACTAAGCAATTCAAAGAATCCCAACAACTCTTGCCAATCGAAGGATGAAGCAAAGCAGCACACCCACAACAAAACAAACACCCAACCCCAAAGACTCGCAGCAATTTATACCAAGCAGTCGACAAGAACCCCATGCATAAGACACTAGGGTCTAGCAACTTAGCAGGGCGTCTCCAACTAACCTTGCATGCAAGAATCCTAATGGAAACAAATAAGATGAGGGACAAAATACTCCCGCAAAAATGGGGAGGTCGTGTGGGACGGAGAGGAGGCAAGAAGAATTTGATGCAAGGATGTACCTCCCCCCCTCAACGATCCCTTCCTCCCGCATATATATACACTTCAACCATTCCCTCCATTAAATTCTCATACCCCATCATCCATAAGTATTTCCTAGGTTCAACGAGCCCCTTCATTAAATTCTCACACCCCATCATCCATTCATAAATAGGTATTTTCTAGGTGACCTTAAGTCGAACCATGACCGGTCGACTTGATAACCAACCATATTGGTTCATCGATATTTATTTTATAATATTTAGGTTCGAGCCTTGTAATAAAAATCATGGTTTTTACAAATAGTGTGGTGAAGAATCTAGTTGGTTCTAGAGGCGTTGGAGTTGGGACCTCTACAATGCAAATTACCAGGAGGTTCTGGCTACACTCGCTGGCGATGGCTTTGATCAAGATTGCCACTGACAGTGAATGTGACGATGTAGGTTTAGATGCCTCTCGCTCTTGCCCATAGGCGGCGTACTTGGAGTTGAGCTCATTGCAGCAACTGATGAAGTTGAGCTCTAGCTCAGCTACAAAATGGTTTGACAGTTCGAGGTTGAAGTCACCGGCAGGAAATAGAGGAAGCGGAAAACAGAGAACTATGGTTGGCGGCGATGGAAAAGCTATAGTGTTGATCGAGGCAATGGCAATGGTGGACTTGCCGGCCACCGCCTCCTCACTAGACTCCCAAGCCGACGCCTCCCGCCATCATCCCTTTGGTCATGCTGTGCGGCATCCTGGTAGAAACAGAGTGTACGAAACTTGTGAAACTTGTGATCCTCCTCTACTTCTTCATTGTCGCAGCTTACACTGGTGCTGGACTCCACGACTGCCTCCTCACCAGGCTCCCAAGCCAACGCCTCCCTCCTTCATCCCGCCGGCCATGTTGCATTGCGCTGGAGGAGAAACAGAGGAAGCGAAACAGCTAAGCTTCCATCAGCGCTATAGTCTATGACCACCTCCTCACTGGACTCCCATGCCGACGCCTCCCACCTTCATCCAGCCATGGCTGTGTGTTGTGTGTTGCATAGCGTCGCGGGAGAAACAAATCAATACACTTGGGCAGGGTTATTTTCTAGCCGTTGGATAGAATCCAACAACTGGAATCAAACTGAAGCACAACCAAGATGGCTGTGTTGCAGCATAGAAACCTTATATCCATGTTCAAATGTTATTAACAAAATATGTGTAACGTGTAAGTCAACTAAGTACTTTTTGTGGATATGATAAACATCATGGTTGGAATTGTTGTAACGGTATGGGCTAAGTCATCTCTTTAAAATGGGTACCCCGGAAGTTAAAGATCTATAGTCCATTCCCACTTATAAACAAGATCTCTTCTCCCAGTAGGTATTAGATGTGGGACTAAGTTGAGGGATCTCACAATCCACCCACCATAAGAAATTTCGTCCTCGAAATGCCAATTCTTGGCCCGTTGCTAACCCCAACCCACGACCTTTTTGGCCCGTGACCGGTAGCCTAGCCAACGTCCCTAGTTTATCCCACCATCTAACACGGAACCAGGTTGGCTCTGATACCATTTGTAACGACCCGGCCCAAGTGCAACGTAATGGGCTAAATCATTTCTTTAAAATGGGTACCCCAGAAGTTAAAGATCTATAGTCCATTCCCACTTATAAACAGGATCTTCTCCCAGTGGGTATTAGATGTGGGACTAAGTTGAGGGATCTCACAATCCACCCACCTTAGGAAATTTCGTCCCCGAAATGCCTATTATTGGCCCATTGCTAGCCCCAGCCCACGTCCTTTTGGCCCGCGACCGGCAGACTTAGCCAACGTTTCTAGTCTTGGCCCGTTGCTAACCCCAGCCCACGACCTTTTTGGCCCGTGACCGGCAGCCTAGCCAACGTCCCTAGTCCATCCCACCATCTAACACGGAACCAGGTCGGCTCTGATATCATTTGTAACGACCCAGCCTAAGAGTGCAACGTAATGGGCTAAGTCATCTCTTTAAAATGGGTACCCCGGAAGTTAAAGATCTATAGTCCATTCCCACTTATAAACAGGATCTTCGCCCAGTAGGTATTAGATGTGGGACTAAGTTGAGGGATCTCACAATTGTAGACTCATGGGAATTAATGAATGAATGTGTGGAATTGATTTTTTGAAGCAGCTTGGCATACATTTTTTAAATCATTTCCCCAAATTTCTTATCTTATTCAGTTTTAGAAATGCATTCATAATCCGTATGTCAGACTTTATCAGATGCTTCTCTTGTAAATTCCCCCGTTGTTTCATTTTTTAATGTGTTGCCTATCTGACATGAAAGCTTTGGAATGACATTAACCTTTTTTTCAATGATTTAAATTGTTGTGAATTTTTAGCTTAAAATTGGCAGAACACTCAAGAAATTCTTGAGGGATGGTAGTTCGAATCCATTAAGATCATACATAGTCAATATTTGATGAAAATTTAAGATGCTATAATTATGTAAATAGACAGAAAAATGTATCATTCATCATGGTTGTGTTTTAAATGACATAGATATAATATTAAAAATAATATAAATAGACAAAAAATTATCATCGTCATTCAATAAAGTACAGAAGATTACAATCTATAAAATACACAAAAAATACAATGACAATGTTTTCCAGCATCTACAACCATACATTATATAAGCCTAAAAAATCCTAACATCTACAACCTAACACGCTAAACGACCTAAAACTAATTTTGTGATCTACTATATATAGTAGATTACAAAATTATAAAAGCCTAACATCTACTACCCCCTCCCCCCCCCCCCGGCCTTCTCCCCTATTTCTTCCTCTACCGACCGATTGCTCCCGCCCTCTGTTTTGCCACGCCACCCCACCGTCGGCGTCCTCGCTACAAGTTGCCCACTGCTAGCCAGCGACATTGACCTCGCCTCAAAAAACCTCAATAACTCATAGTCGAGCCTCTAAGCACCGGGGACCTTGAGCGCCTCCACATCGAACGAGTCGACGCCGGGGCCAGTCTAAATCAGCCACCACTCCCTGCCATCATTGTCCTCCGAATATTCAAGGGCTATGCAAGGTAACAAATCGTCGTTGCCGGAGATGCCATTGTCGTCGTCCTTGAACACCCACCTCGACTCCACCAAGTCCATCAACCCCAAATGCCTGCCCTCCAATGCCATTGTCGCCCCTAGCTGAGATCCGATCCCTCACACCATTCCTTCCCGCCGAGGAGTCGGGGCCGAAGAGGCGGCCGGCGAGGAGCACAACCAAGATGGATATATTTTGACAAGGATGTCCAGGGATTTTCCAATCATTAGATAAAATCTAATGGTTGGGAAAAAAGTGGAGCACAACCAAGATGGCTATGCTGCAACACATCCTCCCCGTTCTCTTTGAATATTATATCAAATGTGCACAGAGGACTGGTACCAACGTCACCAAAGACTACACCAAGAGTCTGAAAAACTAGAACAATTTTCTTGCCGAGAGACATCTACAAGCAAGTCAGATTCGTAAGCATGGAAGGCAGAGAAAGAACCATTCAAATTAAATTCCAACTATTAATAATAAATCGACAACTGTTCAAATTTTGAAATTGGAGTATCATGAACAATAGTTTTTCTTGGTCCACAACCAATCCACCATGTAACTCGTAGCAATCCTACTCAAGTTAGCAGATATCTCAAGTTAGTCATGACCTGTTTTTAGTCTTAGCAAAAGACCTGCACTTTTGAAGCTAATAATAAAAAATTAGCCAAATTTGAAATTATCAAAGCAATACACAAATGAGCTCCTTGTTCTAATGAACATCCCGCACAACATATTAACCTAAATCTTTTCCACCCGACCTGGGAAGTGCAGCACTCACTCCTTATCAATAATCAAAACTTAAACTAACAAAAAATATCATAACAACAAGAACAGATAGCACAAAAAATTACAGCATAAACAAGCTCCTTATTCTAATATCTCTTCCATCAATTTTAAACAATTCCCAACATCCAATCCACTACAGTACAGCACTCAGCCCTCCCTAAAATCCAATCTTGGCCTCGCTAAGAGCATCAGAAAATTAAAAATTTAGAACAAGTAACACCAACCGTTTGCAACACACATGATCTCCTCATTCTGATAAACATTTGGCACTTCATTTTTTCCAAATATTTTTTCAAAAAAATCTACTGCAATACAGCACTCACTCCTCACCAACAATCCAAAGCTGAGCCTGATTGAAAACATCAGAACACGTAACACCAAAAACTCACAAAATAACGAACTCTTTGTTCTAAGGAGCATCACACGCATCAATTTTACCCAAATTGTTTTTCCACATGCAAGACTCATTCCTCGCCAACAATCCAGTATCAAACCAACACAAAATGTCAGGAAAATCAGAAGCTGCAATGCAACAGAACATTTTGCAATACACTTGAGCTTCTGAGTAGTTATCATCGCCGTTGGATAATGGTGTCTGTCGGAATCAGGCCGTCACCATCAAAACAAAAGTGTAGCGACATCTGCAGCATTCTAGACTCATCATCCCGGCCACTCCTTTACCTCCTCCTCCCTCCACGTGTCCTTCTTCCTTCTTCTTCTTCTTCTCATTACCGTCACCTCTTCTCAACTCTGCTGAACGATGGCCACCTCCACCGCTCTCTACCTCCCCTCGCTCTCCATCCCCCGTCCCATTCCCCTCTCTCCTTTTCGCCCACCGCCTGGCCACGCCGGCGCTTTCCGCCGTCGTCCCTTCAATCCGGGTCGCCTCAAAGTTCAATCTTTGAGCGAAAACGGCGACGGCAGAGAGCCCGCCACCTCCACTTCTTCTTCCCCCACTGCCACCGTCGACGCGCCCGATCGGAATGGAGGGGACGAGGGGGTCGGAGAATTGCAGAAGACGGAGCAGCTGCAGCGGCAGCAGCAGGAGGCTGATTGGAAGACGGACGAGGAGTTCAAGAAGTTCATGGGCAACCCTTCCATCGAGGCGGCCATCAAGCTTGAGAAGAAGAGGGCCGACCGGAAGCTTAAAGAGCTGGACATGGAGGCTGCCGACGGCAATCCCATTACTGGTTTCCTCAAAAGTATTGCTCGTGATCGGTTGGCCAGGGAGAAGGAGAGGTTGGAGAAGGTGGAAGAAGCTTTCAAGGCATTGGATCTCAACAAAGTAAGCTCTTTTATTTATTGATCTATTTATTTAGTTCTTGTGGTGAGCTTGGTTGGTGGGATGTTCATGACTTTGCTTCTTTCCTTTGCAGTTGAAGAGCTGCTTTGGGTATGACACTTTCTTTGCGGTGGATGTCCGGAGGTTTGGTGATGGCGGCATCTTCATTGGTAACCTGAGGAAACCCATTGAGGAGGTCATCCCCAAGTTGGAGAAGAAGCTATCTGAGGCAGCTGGGAGAGAGGTTGTGCTGTGGTTCATGCAGGAGCAGACCGACGACGTAACCAAGCAGGTGACTTGAAGCAGACATGGATTTCAATTTTTGAACTTCGAATGCTCTCTGTTGTTTATCCATGTCTTGTGTATTTTGATTCGATTATTATCTATGATTGTGATGCGCAATTTGATTGCAACTCAGGCTTGTGTGGTACAACCCAAATCAGAAATTGATCTCCAATTTGAGTCCACTAAGCTGAGCACGCCGTGGGGATATGTTAGTGCCGTGCTTTTGTGTGTTGCAACGTTTGGGACCATAGCTTTGATGAGTGGTTTCTTTTTGAAGCCGAATGCAACTTTTGATGACTATGTGGCGGATGTGATACCCTTATTTGGTGGCTTCCTAACAATTCTGGGCGTTTCGGAGGTATATGCCTCTTATTCTGCTCCTTTGCATTATCTTCTGTTCAACGTTAAAGATGAGCGACTACAAGTCGAATTTGAAACAAAATTATTGTTCCTTTGAATTGTTGAAGCTTTAAAAAGGTCAATTTATAATCAGTGTCAACTGAGATGACCAAGCAGTTTAGCCTTTCAATGAAGCAAAAATATGCATGCGATGGCAATGTTGTGGGGCTGAAATGTTTGTTTGCAGCTGCTTAAATGCTAATGCTTGATCCAATCATTTTTTTTTATGAGATTTGAGTTGCAGAATGTCCTACTGAGATCTATGGTGCATGGTTCAATATATCTGCAACTACATTCATGATCAATTATTACTTTTCTAATTAATGTTACCTTTAAAATGGATGAGATGTTTCTCAAGACAAAGATTTAAATACCTTTCTCGATGTTAGGAAGTAAAACATCATTATTGGCCGGTTCCATCATTATAAGAAATCAACAATTGTATGTACATTTGATGGAAACAAGGCCCATGAAAAATCTAAGGAAAGAAGGGGTAATGATGCCAACATTTTGTGGGAAAGATGTTGAGCAGGGGGTAAAGCATGAGAACTACGAGGCATATTTTAGTATAGCGTTTTGCAAGTTTTTTTATTATCCAAAACAAAACATTGAGTTCTCTTGAAAAATATTCAAAGTAGCAAGAAACACTCTTTTTTAATGCTTTTGTTGTCTGTATGTTCTCCATAATTTACAGATTACAACTAGAGTTACAGCAGCTCGTTATGGAGTTAAGCTCAGTCCATCTTTTCTTGTTCCATCAAACTGGACTGGTTGCCTTGGGGTGATGAACAACTACGAGTCATTGCTGCCCAACAAAAAGCACTTTTTGATATACCTGTTGCACGCACAGCAAGTGCTTATTTGACGTCTTTAGCACTTGCTGTTTCTGCCTTTGTGGCTGATGGAAGTTTCAATGGCGGTGATAATGCTCTGTATGTTTCTTGCAGCCTCATGATTACTTTTATCGACATTTTGAGTTTTATGCATGACTATTGCCAATGTTATTCCGTGCAGTTACATACGGCCGCAATTCTTTTATAATAATCCTCTACTCTCCTTTGTACAATATGCGATTGGTCCCTATGCCGATGATCTTGGAAATGTGTTACCAAATGCAGTGGAAGGTGTTGGAGTGCCAGTCGACCCACTTGCCTTTGCAGGACTCTTAGGCAAGTTCATCTATCTGTTTTTATTTTATGTCTCTGCTCTACTTCTGCCATCGACATGCATATACTTATTTCATGATGATAATTTGCTAAACAAGTTTCGGACAGATAGGTATTACATTTTCTATTCTCTTCATAATATCAGTTGACTAAAAGAGTTAAATTTCCAGATAGATAGATATATATAGCTTGTTCTTTAACGGTACTTCTAGTAAGATTGTCTCATCTACTTGTTGCCATATAAGATTGATTCTGCTTGCCACATTAAACTATTTTTTCTAGGTACTATATTAAAGCATGAATTGTTTACATGAGCAGGCATAGTGGTCACCTCATTGAACCTTTTGCCCTGTGGACGGCTTGAGGGGGCCGTATAGCTCAAGCTTTGTTTGGAAGAAGCACTGCGACCTTGCTGTCATTCGGAACTTCTCTGCTACTTGGGATTGGAGGGCTTAGCGGAAGCGTTCTATGCTTGGCTTGGGGCTTGTTTGCCACTTTCTTCAGAGGCGGGGAAGAGATGCCTGCCCAGGATGAAATAACCCCTGTAGGTGATGATAGATATGCTTGGAGCTTTGTCTTGGCAGTTGTGTGCTTCCTCACTCTGTTTCCCAATGGTGGTGGAACATTTTCGAGCTCCTTCCTCAATCAACCCTTTTTCAGGGGAGATCTGTAAATGCTAGTATGCCTTGTCACTCCTTTGTGCATATCTTCTCAGTGTTTCTAACGTTAAGTACATGATCAAGCCTACTACTTCAGTAGATAGATTTCTCATTAAGATGTGGGAAACAAAGACTAATATCTTTAGTGAAAACCATTGAACGTGGATGCTAAGAAGTGTCAAAGAAGAAATTGTATAAATTTAAGCAAAACATCTTTTGATGAAATTAATGTCAGAGCTAGAATGGCCAGCCTTGGGAAAAGCAAACAGTGGCTGAAGTACACCCTTTGACAAGCATACATTGCTAGAGATTAGAGAATTCAGCTTTATATGGGATGAAAAACTTTGATGACTAAGTTTAGCGATAATTCTGCTCATGAAGAAAGTAAAATCTTCTATTTGCTTTGTCCACCTAAAAGCATTGTTAAAAGCAGGAACCTAGCTAACAATATTTCATGAAAAGTTTGTTTTATTCTTCCAAATGGTTGGAGCTCACAAGATTACATGACGTGAAGAGGAGTTTGGATTGCAAATAGTTTACCAAAAGTCCCACTGTAAAAATCCTTGTTTCCAGCCACTCGATCAATTTGCGCTTGCCGTCTGCCGTGCGGGAGATGCCTGCTAGAGCACAAAGAGAAGTTAAATGAAGAATATCACTTTGTAAAGGGTATGCAGGTAATTCATACTTCCAAATGTAGATGATAGCCTTGTTAATCCTCTAATAAATTGAGATCCTTCTTGAAAAGCCATTGCTGTTTCTGAACTAAGAGAGAGAAAAGAGATGTATTAGCTGCTCCTTGTAAATAAAAAGAACAACTTGCTCCTTTCAGTCCAGTCACAATGTTGGAGCGATGGCTACTCTTTTACCTTCTCAAGGGAGCAACGTATTCTTGCTTGCTAATGTTCTTCATTTCTTCAAGCTCTTCCTGATATCTTTCCAGCTACATATATAGGAGTTATGGTGCAATTCTTTTGCTAGATTTTAAGAAGAGCAATCCTCATGACTTAAAAGATATTAGTGGTTTTCACCGGGAAGTTAATATTAGTTGTTGAAGGTCCCCGGTTCCTGAGAGCAGCTAAGTCGAGCTCTTTCTGCTTTCTTCTCCATGTCATAGCCTCCTGAAACCCCATGGATTTAAAAGGGTTGTTAGCCATTGATTTCAAGATGTAGGCTGTAATTAATGATTTGGCTGGGATAAGTGGGATACCAAGATGTACTGAAAAGCGTTTGGTGCAATGGATGACATTGCCCCACATAAAGCCATGTCAAATTGAAAACAAGATGAGTATGTTTAGCTCATATGAGAAGATCAAAAACATATAGATATAAAGAGAGAACATGAAGCTAAAATCCTAACAATAATGATCTAGGTGGAAAAGACAGATTTTATCCATGAACATTCCTTGCCCACCCTTTCTGGTTTGGCCCTCCTTGCAGCTGTTGTCCCATAGGAGAGCTTCAAATCTTCCAGTCCATCTGTGCCTGAAAATGTTTTCATTCAAGAGCAATTCTATAAGAAAGAATCTTCAAAACAAGATGGAGGATAATGTCAAAAATGCAAGAGGGAACGTAGGATGGTTCAAAGTTCAAACCTTGTAACACCTCTGTAATGTGAAGTCCTCTGCCTAAAAGTATGAATGGAATTTCTATGTGCCAATGACTTTTTATTATTCTCATAATCCCCATTCTTCTTTGCATTCGCTGCTACATAATCTGTGGGAATCTGAAAGGAAGCAATGCCAGAGCTAGATTGTGAACTTAGGACCATTGACATGCTCGAAGTCTGAAAATCTTCAGACGACACTTGACACTACTGAAGCAAGCACTGCCAAGTTCCCATCCCCCTCCAATTATTGTGTGGTTTTGGATTGTCCTCATCCAAGTCAGTCTGCTTCTTCCACCCTTCAAATTGAGTTACATTCATGTTGGTGCCAGCAAAGTGAGAAAAAAGAGCCCTCTTGGGATTGAAATTCTTGATACGTATGTTTGTTGTTCTGGGTTTCACAGTTAGCAACGTAGGACACACTGTGGAAGCTCAAAGTCATGGCCTGTCTCTCACATTGATTCTCCATTGGTGCACCACTTAAGTAGTCTTCACGTTTATGCGATGGATTTGAAACCAGTCCTTCAAAAAACCCAGAAAATGGAGATTAGGAAATGAACATCAAATGAAAATGAAAGCATTGGCTTGCTTACCTAGTGATCTTGACATGGTCTCCATAATTTTGAGAGATCCATTAGACTTGAGGAGCATCACCAATAACTATACATGCCTCCACTCTGTGCTTCATAACATAATGAGGAGGTTTTCATGGGAAAAGGCATTGTATTGGAGCAACTGGTGGGAACAGCAGGACAGGCAAGAATGGGCTGAGGTTGATGATGTTGGTAATGTGGGTCAGAGGACACATCCATGCGCAAGTGAGGAGAGGGAGAGAGAACCTTTACATTCAAACTGATTATCTATAGAAACTCCTTGAGGAATCTACAGCTCTGAAGTCGCTCCACTTGAGCTCATCTTTGCTGTTTGCTCATCTAATTATAAACATATAGTAAATTGGTTTTTTTTATTTTTTGTCTAGTAAAATTTTCTTCCTTTTCTGCAGATTTGGAGGTTCAGCGTGCTTAGGATGGCCTCTTTTGAGAATTTCTTATGCCAATGATTTGATTAAAACTTTTTGAAGAAGGGGTTGGATGACACCAGATGACGAAAATGTGACTTTGATCCTTGTCATGACAGTGCATCCATGAAGACAGCTGCCCCCTTTTTATAATGACAATCTGTCTCGATTAATTTCCATTTTTTTATGAAACCCATTTTATTCGTCTCCTTTTTCTGATGCTTAACGCCAAGTAAACCAATTTCTAGTGGGAATAGTATGATCTTAGAAGAAGATAATTTCGGCAAAGAGATTATTATTGTATGTATGCGGAGACGGCAAAAACAAATGGACTAAAAACTAACTAGGAGGCTGTCAGTTCACTAGAAAAATACATAGTGAAAGGACCAAATCACAACGGAACTTCCATCGTTTCTTCACGAAGATCAGTACTTAATAATGTTAAATCTCTTGGAGAAAAACATGTCCCTCACCCACAACGGAGGCCATTCCAATGCGGAGAGCAATCTTGCCATGTGTCCATAAACTATTTGTTTCGGAGAATACCCGCAGGTTCGGTGGCTAAAAACAGAACATTTCGTTTATTATAGTTAAGCTTAGATTAGTATTTTATTGTAGAATTAGTAGCTTGGCCAGTAACGTGAAGCAGCTCCTCAGTATTCATTGATAAAATTACCTGGTGTTCTTGCTCTAATTGAACCATAGTTGCCATATCCATTATTTGTAGTTTCTGATTTGGGAACGACCTTTCTTCACATCTGTTAACTTCACATTCATATGTAAAAGTTCCATCTCCTACACATTTTGTGCAGACTCATCTGAATCGTAACTCTTAAGTAATGAAACCAAAACCTCGGGCCTTTTGCGCACAAACAATGTAATTGGATGTCGCAAAGAAGCAAAACCATCCACAAAAATATTCTTTTTGTTATTCTCTTGGTTGACAACACTTCCGATATCAACGTTGCTTCCAGTGATATGAATTAGGCCAATATCCATTGTGTTATTGCCGGTATTTTCGAATTGAAATGTTTCATGTCAGGGCTTTACTTTTTTAACTTCAACCTGAAGAAATAATAGCCATGATAGTTGTAGTGCTTTAAATATTAGCAACAACAACAAAGAAAAAGAAAGAACAACAACAACAAAGGAATACTTAATAATAATAACAATAATAATAATAATACATAATACTACTAATAATAATAATAATAATGCGTGAACTATATTGTTAAAACAAGGTACAAAAATTACTAATTTTTTGTATAAAATGAAGTTAAAAAGGACAGACTACAGAGTAATTAATGTCCAGTTAATTTTGGGACTACATGGTCTTTCCAACGCTTCGGCCCACATGCTTGTTTACATGAGAGCGTAGTAATCCTTCATGCTTTTATTACACTCGAGCTTCCCTTACATTGTCATTATGATAAACAAGGAGCAATCCAGCAGTTATTAACGTGCCTGTACTCTTGGAATAAACATTTGTGCATAAAATAATTAATTTAATTTAATTTTTATAAAAAATATATTAAATATAACTACGGATAATAATACTAACTATTTTAAAAATTTTACATTATTTATATTAATTATTTTTATGCCAACCAGAAGTAACATGGTCATCACAAATGGCCACGTCAAATAAAGAGGTCGACAAATAAGTAGGCGGCGTAACCCTGCTCTTCTCCGGAAACTATCTCTGGTAATCAACAGTCAACACATGAGACATGCCCCCATTTGCTTGGGTATCAATTGGAAAACAGCCGATGAAAAACTTGACCGTGGCTAAAAGGGATGAGAAGAGGAGGGTAGAAAGTAGAAACTACTTGAGATAGAAAAGGTGGAGATCAAGTAGTACGTACTATAGCCCTAAAGAGACGTATAGTGATTAGTCTATTAGTCTGAAGTTTATCTTTTAAGAGTCCAAAAATCTCATTATACTCGAAGTTAAAGGGCTGATCATATGGCGTGACGGCGTCTACTCATCATCACTTACCACCCCCTGAATAGGGTTCAATTTTCTCGGTCTCTGGATAAATTGAAGGGAAGTTCTTACAGCTTAGGCCTCACGTACCTCCTTGAACCCTAAAATATAGAATGCTCAGCCACTCCCATAGCCACACAAGAATTTCTAGTATATCATACAATTAGCAGTTGACCTAGCATCAAGGGACGTATGTCATTTTATACAAGCACATTTACTGGTTTACATTAACTTCTTCTATGAGATTAAGATGATGGAGCTACATTAGCAACTGGTACAGAACAACACAAGTTAAGGATTTCGTCCATAGGAGCATGATCTCCCGTTCCTTCATCTTTCCTCGCGTCTAATAAATATCTTCCTTTCAAAATATACATTCCCCCCTGTTAGGCAGTTATTTAAAGTAATCAAAAAACAGAAGCAAGCTAGACTACTCATAAGAAAATGTATTAGATTAAATCCGTGTACAAGAACCTGTTGTAAGACACTGCTCCTACCATTAGTTGTGGCTGAGATGGTGTAGTTCTTCACACCCTTCTGAAGTAAATCAAATTTTGAGAACACTTTTGCCTACCATAATGAATATTGAAGGTGAACAAAGAAGCACAAAGCAGATCAGATTAAGGCATCCTGAAATCGATAACTTACACTAGGTGGATTGAAAACCGTGATACAAACCCAATATGTTATAATCCTGCAACATACAGGAAGATGAAAGCAACTTATAAAAGTCTCGGAACTACAAACGTCAAACTCCACTTACCGTGGTTCAGCGTTATAAATTACTTTCCTTGCGTTTTGGGTCTGCACATAAGCAATAGGATGGAAAAAGCTGCATAAAGAAAAACACTAAACCCATGATTATTTAGTCATACAAGGCTACTTCTCGATCTAAACTCTAGTGGCATCAACTCGATGCCTTTTCGCTTAGAATTCGAGCTTTGTCAGGAGTTCCAACCCCACCTGCAATCAGTTTAACACCCGAAACATCGAATCGAGGCTTCAGTTCTTTCAGTGAGGAGACAAGCTACCAGTTTCAAACGTTGTAAGCCAAAGGAGCCCCATGCAGGTTAAGTATTACACAAACTATAACCATCGGATCATTCAAGCATGATACTAAAATGTCAAGTCTCGTAATCATACCAACAGGGGCAGCCAAAGTGCCTCATCAGTGCAACCACAGCCATCCCCAGTTACTCGAATTAAGTGTCAACTAAGCCATTCAACAAACAGTTGGTACTCTTGTAACCATTAACAATCAATCCAAAACTACATTCACAAAAAAAAAATGAATCGATACAGGAATACAAATAAAAAAGACTGGTCAGATGACAATTTTACCTCCTAGTTCCAAAGATCTTTGAACAGGACGGGCTGACCAGCAGCCGTTAAGATTTGGACCTCAGTGAGTGGCTCTCGAATGGCCGCGGCACCATGACGAGATCGAGCAGCCTTGACGACGAAGCTGGCATGCTTACCCCTCCTTCCTAGCATCATCGTCATATGGCGTCCATGGAAGGACGACACTGGGGGAGGAAGCAGAGGCAGGTACTTTGAGAAGGGAAGGGATACGGAGGAAGCAGAGAAGGAGCGAGGCGAGAGAGGGAGCGGATAGAGCTTCCATGATCACATTGTTTGCAACCGATCGGTAAATCGACGCATGCACAAAGCAGTGCAACTTTGGTTGGAAATCGGTTGCTTCCCCGCCGTGGAAACAAACGGCTATGCAGAGGTCAAAGAGGACGGGCCCACTTTCCAATAAGCCCAATGGGTTTGGCATTACTACCTCTTAATCAAAAGCGATAAGCCCAACTCTGTCCACGGTTTTAAACCTTGATAAAAGACTACGGCTTGGCTTGATATTAATTAGACTCGAAAAATTATAGATTTATAAACCATCAGAACATAAATTAAGGGCAAAATGAAAGTAATGTGATTAAAATTTCTTTCCGGCGATTGGACCAAATGGCCAAATTTTGTCATATTGTGATCCTCGAAATTAAGAACATTTAGTTCTGATCTAAAATGACCAGCCTGAGGCATTTAAGAAACCTACAATCTTCATATTTATCAACTGCATAACTCATATTTATTTTGAACGTAAGATCTCAACAAATAGCTCATCAAATGATTTACTTCTATATAATTAAGTGTTTTGAATGTATGTTGTATGATGTCTGTTACATGAACTATTTGGACATTTACTTGTTGGGAAACACATGGGAAATTCGACGAGGGTCTCCTAAAGAAAAAGGCTGTTGAAATTACACTGGAAATAAACTCAAGCACAAACTTTAATTGAGCCAAACTCAATTATGTATGAATCAAAATTCTATATTTGTCAATCCTCTTAAGTAAGTATAATTTTATTTTAAAAATACCGTTGGGAAACGTGTACAAGTATAATTAACTTGTTCGCATCGATCATTAACTTGTAAATGCAAGTTTCTTTTATAAATTTCAATTGGGCATGTGCATGATATTTGTGTTACTCCAATATTCATCACCTTATATAAGAACAATTTTTATTGTAATCACGGACACAACACATTACACGCCAAGCGAATTAATTAAGAGTCCCGGTAAGAAAGCATGTGCATTAGCAGAACATGAGAATTACCTTATATAAGCATGCATCAGCATGACCATAATCAGATCTTTTTTAATGTAAAAAATGTTTATGTGGTAATTTTGAGAGGCCCCATCTCAAAAATAACATCACCTAAGCCAAGCATCATCTTGTGGGACATGGCAGCCTCCAGGTACTTTAACGCCCGCCATTGTCTCTTCACAGCGCAAAGCTCTAGTTGCTTCTTATTATGCATAAAATGATGGGTCTCTTTGATCGGTCTAATCCAAGTTGTAGGCAAAGGAATAAAAGGCGAATAAAGGGGAAAGGAAAGCTGTCTTTTTAATTATTCGTTTCCCTTTATGATTAGGTATATATATAATTTATATTAATTAGGTTGGAGAGCTCAAAGTTCCCGGTCAACAAAAGTTCCCTAAACAACTATTAAACATGAACATAGGAGATTGAGCATTTTATTAAAAAACCTAGGAGATTGAGCTTGGGGCACAACTTATCACAAAAAGCCCAGAGAGTGAAGCTGGGACAACATGCCTGCCGCCATTTCCATAAGACCCTAAAAGGTTCCATTAATTAACTAACACACAAGTATCCTTAAAAAAAACCCACAAGTAGGTGACAATGTTGCAGCGACAAACATGATTAGGTCACTTTGGAAGATTTATAAGTTCAAGACGAGGGCAACAATTTCGAGGCTTTGAGCGCTCCACCATGTGTCTCTTGACGAAGAAATCAATAGTACATGATATATATATATATATAGGTAAACAATCTTGGACTCTGAGGCCGGTGATATGGAGAGATATGTAGATGCATTACTTATCTTCTTCGCAAAGAAGGATCATCCATAGTTAAGAAGGAGAAAATATTTTAGCCAAGCCATTCATGATTGAAATAACAATGAATAGTAGCACACAACTGCATTTCCATTATTATTCGCAATAAGTTAATTTGGGCTTTAAGATAAATTGATATTCTAAGTGTTACCAACGTCGACAATATTTTTCTTGAGATTATGTAGTTTTTGTTTTAGATATTTTGTTGTTTTATACACACAGCTGCTCATTCGGTGAGTAATAATACCAAGTTTTTCTAGCTCAAATTTGGCCCACCTTAAAACTTTATTTTTTACTCAAATCTATGATAAAAGTCACTATTTTAAAAAGTTTAATTATTTTATAAAAACAATTTACAATTAGCATCTAGTATTCAATTTCTTATATTTATAAAATTGTCGAATTTTAAGTATAGAGTTTGGTCCACGGCTTTAAAATTCTTTTGATTCCAAAATCTCTTCTAACTCCACATTTCTTGGGTCAAATTTCATAAATAACTCCATAATTAAGGATTAATTTTATGTTTGATTCTTCAAAACAAGTAATAAAAAGTCGTCAAAATATCTTATTTTTCTTTTTAGTTCAGCTAAATTAATCTTTCAAAATAAAAAAAATTACATATTTATTGATTCCAAGGGTAAGAAAAGCAATATATACAAATTTCATATAACTTATTATTTACTAAATTAAAACAACAATATGATTGATATTAAATCAGCTTAGAGACGACTCCACTCTATGACATACTAAGTTGAGTTTAAATTTTGAGTTTTAAATTTATAGCTATCTCTCAAGACGGAGTGTCTAAATAATTCTATTTTTCGCGTGAAAGATTAAAATATTACCAAAAATTAAATAAAATAAATTGAGCCAAATCTTTTAAGGGCGAGCTGGGAAGCCAAAAAATAACCCCTCTACGATAATAATGAAATTTTTTTTCGAAATAATTGCAATTTTTAATAATAAAGGGACGGAGGTGAAAATTAAGATTTAGGTGCGCCCAAAGAGTTTTAATCTTGAACCACGCGGCTCGCTTAAACCCAGTGAGCTTCTTGTAGAGTTAAAGAAAATTAAGCCCAGTGATATTTTTAATCTTGAACTCTACAAGAAAAGTTTCTTGCAGGGTTCAAGATTAAAAATATCACAAGGTTTAATTTACTTGGTAGAGACATCGTATCACAGGAAAAAAATTTGTTCCATTGGTCTGCCTCAGCAATGCCAGTCCACAGAAATTTAAGCACCGTCTTCTTATCCATCAAAACTACTGTTGCCAGAAAAATAAAATGGCGCGAGACCTTTGAGTTTGATTAGTATTAATCCGAAGTGACTAAACCACAAATCAGGCTTTAAAAAAAAAAAGAGAGAGAGAGAGAGAGAGAGCAAGCCTGATCAACACATGCACATACGATCCAATTCCGTGGCGGGCCCGGGTCTGGAGGGCGAGTGACCATTAGCTGGCCGCGGGGCCCACCAGGCTTTACCCTCCGACTTGTCAACATCGAGCACCGTTAGCTCTTCGCTTTCCGAGCCAAAAAAAAATGGGCCCACTATCCAAGGCCCTCTGTCGGAAATTTATTGTTTTACAAATCTTCCCCAATAATGTGAAATCAATCATAGGAGTATGTACAGGATGTGTGTTTCCCCAGTGCTACATGTAAGAAAATGTAACAAGTTCGCTATCAAAAAGAAAAAAAAGAGGAGTGAAAGTGATAAGATTGATATTTTTTTTGGACAATAATATTGATATTTGAGTATTGTTGATCCATGCATATTATTGGATTTTGACAGTTGCATGCATTTTCTTTTTCTTTCTTTTTTTTTTTCCTTTTTGAAAGGCATGCATGCATGCGTGCATTTTCCTTTGAAAGGTGAAATTTGACTAGTTTGATTACATAAGTTTTACCCGATATTTTAGTTAAATTATAAAATTTTAATGTAGAAGAGTAGAAAAGGGAACTCCAAGGCTTTGCCCATTTTTGATAAATAACTGCCAAAAGATCAATAGCTTTCTCAAATTTTGTTTACTTCATACTTCTATCTTCCGATCAGGTTGCAATTATCTCTCTCTCTATATATATACATAATATTATCACATATAATAAATCTCTAAGATCAATTTGATGTTTCCTAATAATTTGTGAAAGGAAAAATTATTAGATACATTCACTTTTAAAATCTCATGTGTCTGGTTGGGCCACTTAATTAGTTGACAAACTAATTATTTCTTTAATAACGTTCCTGCTTCTATGGAGACAAACTAATTATTACTCCCACCTAATTGTTTACATCTTGTCAATGAAGTGTATAGCCATTCGTTTCAATATCCAATCGGAAGTATGAGTGATGAGTATATATATGTTACTAACATACTGTTTTACCTGATTAATTATTGCTCCCAACAGAGACCCATATTGCAAGCATAAATTCAAGGAAGTTAATGTTGGAAGCAAACCTTTGAAATATGAGCAATGTTCCCAAGAAAGGCCAAACATAGTTCCCTGTCTTGAAGTATGAGGCAAGACTACTGTGTGGGGTATTGTACAAATGATGCTTTTGAATTGTTTGAGACGGAGTAGCCAAAAATAGCTCAAGTCCAATGTACCCAACAACTGTAATACTGCTCCACTGCTTCTGCATGCTTTACACCATTGCTTCGTGTCTCCAAGCAAGTAGCATCTTCTTATCTATCCATATTTTACTTCTTCTTTATACTTTGATTCTCCAAGAGATATGCATATGGCATATTATGGGGGGTGGGTCTTGAAGGACAAGATCAATCACATAAAAAGTCAGTTATTACCCCTTGCATCTGTATTTCTATTGCTCTATTGAATGCAATCCTCAACTTTCCTGTCATTCAGTTATGGCTCTTTATGGAGAGGCCTCATTTGCAAGTAGTGAAGTTAATTTATTCATCTACATAGATTTCCCCCTGTGTGGTGCTTGAAGCGCTCTAGCTACTAGTCATGAACATCCACTAATAAGATATTGAATATGATGATGAAAAGAGTGATCAAGGATTCAAGGGACTCTCACGACATGATACATATAATTTTTAGCTATTGTCTTTTGAGGGGCATTTTAATTGTATGTACCGTGAGAGGGATTCAAACTTTTTTTTTTGGTAAATAGATTGAACTGCATTAGTTGACCTTACTAAGAGAAAAACCATGCCCACGACTCTATCAACCACCAAACCAAATTAATTTGGAACTGCATTGAATTGATAATTCGGTTTCTTTTTGGTCTAGTTTTTAGTTGCCATTAAACTGGTCAAAATGGTAGAAAAAGGTGTGTGAGAGAGAAGAGAAACTTTTATCATCGGAAAAAGAGAAGTGAGAGAAACAAAGAGAGAAGGACAAAAATATGTGGTTGGAATAAAAAAAAGCTAAGAAGATATAGCCGAGGAGGTGCTACTTGCCATGCATTCAATACTTTCAGAAGAATTGCTTTCAAGAATGAGATAATTTTTAAATTGGGGGCTGGGCCATAAGCAGCCCTTTCTAGAAAAAGGTTTGGGAACCTCTCTCCCCCATTCGCATTCCCCTTTTTCATCCACACCATAATGCTCAAGTGCACTGCCAACTTGGGACCTCCGAATCCCAAAAGTTCTAATTCCTAATATAAAAGCAAGTATAGTTTACCACTTAAGCTCCGATTTAATCCAAAACAATAAAGACTAAGCACACCTGTAAAATGTTTTCTATTGCTACAAGGACATTTATTTTTCTAAGGTTTTGTCGTTGAAGACGAGTACCTGTTCTACAATCCCTGTTGTCATGAATACCATTCAGGCTATATGAAAATGTGAATGATGAAAACGACGATCACTTCGGAACTACCAAGATCATTTGATTTATGTTTGGTTTAGTGAAAAGTTAAGACTTTTGGCAAATTACATATTCCCAACTTGATGGTTGGCAAGTACCCGGTGCTTGCCCTTAACACTCATGTTTAGGCGCAACATATGACAGATAAGTAGTACAACCGTAGGAGAGATTAGAACCGTATGAATATGTCTACGAGCATATGAAGAAATTAGGGGAAGAAGAGAAGAAAGAAAGATTAGTATGAATGCTTCAAATATTCCCTCGCTGGGAAGCAGAGGGCATGTGGTGGAGTAGTTTGGGAAGTCCAGATTTCGTGTGGCATCACGTGGCAATGCACCTTCGTCCATGCACATCCACACCCTCCTCTCATTTGTTTATTTCCTTTGAGCAGACTGTAGACCCGGCTTGGTTGGCCGATTCCAAATCATAAAAACAACCATTTCCCCTCCTTTCCATCAAGTTATTGGCATGTGTGTCTAATATTAATTCATTTGGTGACGTTCATACGAGTTAGCTAAGAAAAATCAATTGATGATTTTTGGGTACACCATAGTTATGTCATCTGTTGATTTTTTTTTGGTCGTTGAACGTACGAAGTTAATAAATAAAAGGGTAGTTGGTGAATGACTTAATATTGTGTCAAAGAGAAGTATTGTGTGCAATTTCATATAATTCAAAATAGTGTAAAGAGATAAAATCTTGTCCATACACGTGTAAGCAATCGATATGAACTGTTTTCATAGGAGGAGAGATAAAGGAGGGGTCATTAAATCATATATATGCATAAGCCCCACAATAAAAATCATAAAAGTTCGTTTACCTTGGGATGGAACCGACCATACTAACATGGTTTACTTGATCAATTTTTATGTCTGACAGTGGTTTTACTAGAGTAAAATGGACAAGAAAACAAGCACAGACATTTAAAGCATTTTGTCTTTGCGATGTGGACCAAGTTCCAACTTTCTTTCATCCATAAAACTGAAGGAGATATTTTTTACAATAAATTGCAACATTTCATAGAGTTTTTTTCTATTAAAACAATAATAATAATTTTTTGTAAGAAAAAATTTAAGGTAAATTATACCTTATATAGCTTTTATGAAATATATCTCTAATTTGAACTATTTTAGTGGCCATACATAATGAAATTTACATATATGAAAAAAATAGAATATATAAGGAGGTTGATAAAATTTAATTTTTTTTACATCCATTTAACTTATGTTTAGTTTTTTAAAAAATACACAAATTTAAAGATATTATAAAGTTAATTTTTATTATAATTACTTTGATAATTAAGATAGAAATATTAGAAGCATTAGATTGTTTTGAACATCTATAAATATCTTATTGTCTATTTCTATATTTATGCATGTGGATTTTGAGTTGCGGGACCCAATAAATTGCTCCAAATAAAAATGGTAGCTCGTGAGCATAATTTAGCAAAACCCTAAAAACAAACTGAAACCAAACTGAATTATTAATATGGTTCAGTTTTAAATTAATTAGTTCAGTTTCTGTTAGGGCCTGAAGCAAAATGCATATTGATATTTTAATTTAGAACTAAATCGAATCAAACTAACCAAAATAATTGAACTTTTTTGAAATATTCTAAAATATATATATATTTATATTAATTATTATGAAATTATAATAATCTTTATGATTTTTATTTCTTTGATATGATCTATATGTTTAGAGTTATTTATCATATGATTATGTTCACTAAAATAATGATATTTTTTTATTAAATAATTAAAAAAAATCTATTTTTTATAACTTATGATTATGTTCACTAAAATCTATTAATGAACATACTAAATTGAAATATCTCAATTAGTTTAGGTTCAATTTTAAGATAATTTAATTTGATTTCGATTACAAAATCTAGTCTAATAAATAAATTAAAAGAAAAAAGAAAAAAATGTTGGGTACGGCCGTGGTCCGGAGCTTATAGGCCACATACAGCCTTCTATATAAAGTCTTCAGTCAAATGACATTAGATGGAATGAGATGATGGTTGCCACCTGACCAATGTTTTTAATGTCGGATCGGATTTTTGGTGAGAACGCGATACGCTTCGTTTAACCGGGTAGAACTGAATTTAGCGTATTATATTGAATAAATGTTTTTTAATTATATTAAATGATTTGTCTTCTCAAATAATTTAATATAGTCCATTGGTGTGGGGTCATGTTTACAGGCAAGAAGTCTCTTGGTGGCAATCAATTTTTATTTTTTAAGTTAACATATATCTTCCCATCACATTAGTCCCACGTGCCCCACCGTGTTATTTAAAAAATCTAGTACATTTGCATGTCTGGTACAATATATTGAATGGGACGGCGACTTGAGTCCGGTCTGGTTTCTAAAGCACTGCCCCTATCTTTAATTATTCAGCACAATAGTTTTAAAGAAAATACGACAATTACAAAAAGTGGCGGGACGTATGACAACATGCAAGAATAAAGTTGCTTATTTTATTAGTTGTATATTTTAAAATTTTGAGACGTTTAAAACATAGCTTACTAAAAAAATGTTTTTTTAAAATAAAAAGTAAAATATGGCTGAAGAAATTCCCCTACACTAAGTATCGATTAACACCTCATGAGGTAGCCTACTTTCAATAAAATTTGGTATCCTACTTTGATTAGGGTGACTAGTTCAAGTAATTAGATGTCAAATATGGCAGCAGCTAAACTTCTAATCGGCTGATCATTGAAGGTAATTAAATCCGAGGCTGTGCTTGTCATGGACGCACAGGGACAAAACCGGGGAAGGGGAGTGGGACGCAGATGGAGATGCCTATTTGCGCCTGCGTTCCCAATCAAATCCGATTGCTCTAAACTAAGGTGGTCGGATCATGCGCCTTCAACAAAATTGACCCCGGAGTTCATGGCCACTTGGCATCCGAATAGAGCAGTGGCGCAAACTCGAGATCTGATTGGCAGCCTAGGCCGGACGTAATTCTTTTTTGAAAAAGAAAAGATCGGTTCAATGTTTTTAAGAAACTCACAAGGTAATATCGTTGCCATCATCGAGTATAATTCGTAATAATCTCGAAAGTATGCGTGACTTTTATATTGGACAAATAATTACATCGACAATATTTTTTTCTTCTGTCGGTTTAAATATTGTATTGTCTCACCCGGTTGTAATAGACATATTGCATATTACTTTGAAACCTGTTATAAGTTATAAGTTAAGCATTTGTACTATTTTAGCAAGTACTTAATTTTCTAATATTAAATTTTCACAAAATCTGATTTTTTTATTAAAAATTATGGTATTTTATAGGTATTTAATAAAATATTAATCGTAAAATATAATTTTATCATTTAATGAAATATTTTGTTAATAATTTTAGAGGATAATTTTACTTGATTCGACTTAATTAAAACCCAATATATCAGGTACCACCTCAAAATGAGGTATTCCATTCCCTTATATAAAAGGTTTCTTACTTGGGTTACAAAAATCGGTTGATTCTATTCGAAATTAGCCGATTTAGATTGGATCAACGGTGATTCATGTCAAAAAATATGTAAATCGGTCTTCGACTCGAATCGGTTTGTGAATTGGCCGATTTGAGGCAATTCTGGACGGTGGCTAGGGGGCGGCAATGGGCGACCGAGGAGGGGGCTGGGGGCGACAATGGCATGGGGCAGGGGGATGACAGGGTGACCAGGTGGCGGGGTGGGGCTGGGGGCGACAGGGCAGGGAGGGCGGCAAGGGCAGTGATAGGGCGGCAGGGCGGGGCGAGGGCGGGGGTGGTGGCGGCGATCAGGGGAGGGAAGGTGGGCGACGTCAGGGAGAGAGAAGGGGGATGAAATAGCGATGACATTCTTATAATTAAATGTTGACTCGACTCGACTCAAGTAAAAAATAATAACTAACTCTAAATAATTAAAAAAATCCAAAAAATTATGGAAAAATATTATAAAATATAATAAACATTATAAAATAAAAATGACATCTGAATGACATGTTATATAACTAATAACCTATCAATTTTGACTAAGTTAAAATTTTTGTATAGAACTGATTTAGACAAATTCAACTTAACTAACTCTTAACCGATTTAGACCAATTCGATCCGATTCAATGACTCCCTCAAAAACTGATTCCGATTCCGATTTTACAACTATGTTTCTTACCTGTGACCCTCGAATCCGGCTCACTCGCGAACCAAACTGAAACGTCACGAGTCTTGATTTAGTCAGCTAACCCAAACTTAACCCAAGTAGATCTGCTCTTGGCGTCTTAAGATAAAATATATTAATCATTATGCATGGATGAATATACACAACCCTAACATGCTAGTACATGAATGACATGACAACCAGTTTATATACTAAAATAATTACAATAAAATCAATAAAAATTCTTGAAATAAAACGAAAAGAATTTTCCCTAAAAGTGCAATTAGGGGCCACCCTAACATGTATTAATACATAAATCTATATACATCCATTGAACCATATTTTTCACATAAACATTTAATTTGGCCACATCAAAATATTTTCTACGTTTTGGGTCTCGACCTACCTATAAATTTCTTTTCCACCTTTTATCTTTCAATTTGCACATTAATATATATTTCGGATCATATTATCACTATCCATTTCTATTTACTAAAATCTTCATCATATAATCTTTTAGATCAGACAATTTCATCACAATAATTTCATTTTCATAATAACACAATAAACAACCAAAATAGGCAAAACAAATATTCTGTCGATGAGCATGTGTGTGTGTGTGCAAGGTAGGTCACTGCTCCTCCATCCAAGTTGACATATCCAGTGTTTAATCCTCACCTGCATATATATAAAATAAACGCCACTAACAAGTGTAACTTGTTCACAAATATAATTACATAATAAACTGGAAAATGAAAGCTGACTCTCATTTTGAATAAAAATGCTTATATACTTATCGTGAACGCTCCTAAGGGCATCTACTGTGGAGCCATTGAGCTGCAAACACGATAGCGCCTCGAACTGACTGGTCTGATGATTCTCTCGTCATTTTCCTGGTCCCTTGGGATTACCAGTATGTCCTAAGCCCTCTCCTTTCCTCCATAATTCTCCTGGCCTTTAGCACAAAAACCAAGTACTCTCAGATAATCACCTTTAGTACCATTTGAACTACAAATCCAGACATATGTTGTACTATACAATACCTATTAACCTCTACATTTCTTCTAGTGTGAGGAACTCAAAACGGGAATTGTCAGGATCCCTCGAGAATGGAACAATCCTCTCACTAATCAAGAGTGTGCTTTGACTGGCACATGCACCCGTTCAGAGTACGTGTTAGTTAATTTTCTCATCTCTCATCTCTCATCTCATTAAAACACGATAAAACTATATATAGGTATGAGAATGAACTTATATAATATGCCCAAAGGCAAATTGCTGTGGATCTTATTTTTGAAATCAAACTCGAGGGATCTCATCCTCGAGAGTTATTAATCCTAAAAATCGATTGATTCAATGACTCGGGTTAAGTTAGATCCTATAAAATGCCACTTAACCCGTCCTCTATGTAATAAAACAAACATATAATGAAATAAAACATAAAACAGGGAACGAGACCTAAACGGACCTAGAAGAAGCATCGAGCGTGTTCTTGAGCCTTGGCGGTGAGCTCCTACTTCATACTTACATATCAAACTAAAAGCTCCTACTCATGATGCATTCACACATCCTATAGCGTATATATCAATCGTACTCACATCAACCATACATCAATCCCAATCAATATAAGATTTCCTATACTACGTTGCATTAGATTATAATAATTACTTAGTTTACCTAATTAATTCCTTAACATTCATTTAAATACAATTCAATCAAGCAAATTCATATTTTTATTACAATAAAAATATCTAACACATTAATTCATCAATCCTAACATGTTGTGCTAATAATTATCACTTTTAGTAAATTAAATAAAAGTTAATTATACCTTGCGTCGTCAGAAATTGGCAATGCCTAGGGTTTAGTTGCGCGGCTTGAGACTCAAATTCGGATCTGAAGTTCGATCGGGTTCAACTGGATGAATTCTGAGGAAGATTCGGTGAATTATAGTGAATTTGGTTTTTCAACGGTTTCTGGTGTTGGCAGTTTCCAATGATTTTTTGGTGACTTTACAACAATTTTTCAACGACGGTTGACGGCGGCGACTAATCGATGGGATGGTGGTGGTATGGGGTGAAGAGATCCGGCTCAACGAGCCTGATGTGTCTACTACATTGACGAAGTCGACAGAGGCGGCGGCTTGCCAGAAAATGGCAAAACAAGGGCAGTTAGCGATGGGGTGAAGAGAATCAGTCAGGATGGGCAGCGTTGGGCTCCACTCTAGTTGGGGAAGGTTATGGGATTGTCGGTGAAGGTGGCCTGACCATTGGACAACTGCGGCAACGACTTGTTGGTGGTGATCGGAGTTAGGCAATGTACCCTAGCTAGAAGTGGCCCATGCAATGGCCTTTGGCCCGTCTCAGCAATAGCACACAGAGGTGGAGGGATAGTGAGATCGTCGGAATGGAGAAAGCGGCATGGCAGCAGTGGAATCGTGTTAGGGCAGCATCCAGGGTGTGGGGGAGAGAAGTGTCGGGAGGGAAAAACAGATCAATGGCAATATTATAAATAAAAGTTGACTCAACTCCAACAACACACAACAGTGGAGGGATAACAAGATTGTCAGAATGGAGATAGCGGCATGGCGACAGTGGAATCCTATCAGGGTGACAGCCAGGGTGTGGGGGGAGAGAAGTGTAGGGAGGGAAAAATTGGTCAATGACAATATTATAAATAAAAGTTGATTCAACTCCCGCTCGAGTTAAAAATAATAACTATCTCGTAATGAATCCTAAAAAATCCAAAAAATAGGAAAAAATTCATAAAATATAATACACACAATAACATTACAATGGCATGGTCTATAACTAATAACTCACCTAAACTACTTTGTAATACATCTTTATTCATTATTTGACTAAAAATAATTCTATGATCTAATACTAAAATAAAAAAATCTAAACATACTCTTATATATTTGATATCTTATTCATGACACACAAGCAACTTTGGCTCAGCATGCATGTTTTAAAATTAATACGACTAAAAATGACAATCAAACCGTCCGGTTCTCACCGTAAAATACTAAGTAAAATCACGGATTTTACGCCCCCATTCTTCACACCTTCTCATTGTAACGTATAATGTACCAATCAAATTATTTGTTGGCATCGTTTTAACATAAGCTCGATATGGAGGAGTATTTAATATTTACCACTTGGTGCCAACCTTTTCTCATCTCTGCCGTCTTCTTTCCTCCTTTGCTTTGTACTGCAGCCATTCCCATCTCTTCTCTCATGCCCAGATTTCTCCTCACTTAATCTATGCTTTCTGTAGCAAAACATAAAAATGGATCCACTGCTCTTCTTCTGCTCACCTTCTGCAGCCCATGTCAAGTTATGCAGTTCATGACATCTTTATAGATGCTATACTCACTTAGAAAAGGAATGGACTTTGCTGTTGGGATGGAGGGGGGCTGTTTGGGGTGGAAAGTGGCTTTTCTGCGCTTTTTGCTGCAGAAGGTGAAGCAGGAGGAGGCCCTGGATCTGGGTGTCTCAAGCGCCCATCTGGGTTGGTGGAAGATGAATGGAGGAGCTTCAAAATGGCTAAGGCTTCTAAGTGGCCCAGCTCTCTGTACCAGGAGCAGCAATTTCTGGACTTCTCCTCTGGAAAGTCTGAAGCTTCAGTGGTCACCACTGATGATTTGTTTGAGAGGAACTTGCAAAGTGGATTTTACCACCCATCTGCAAGCTATGGCAGAAATGCAGGTATATATGTCGGTTAATGGAGGCGTTGTGCTTGGCTGATGACTTCTTTAATGGAATTGTTGAGGATAAGGAGAAGAGCTTGTTTGAGCTATAAAAATTGAAGGTGTTGATGGAAGCCACTGTTTTTACAGGGAGGCTAAGATCTATCTAGTTCCAAGTCTTGCCAAAGAAAAAGTAGCATTTTTCTATTGTGCTAGCTTCAAAGACCAGATTTTTAAGTGAATAGATAATTAAAGGATGAAACGAGTGGTAGAACCGTAGGCTTATATTTTACTTCTCTTCCATATATGTTGCAGATAATTGACTGTAAAGTCCATGGTTTGCTACCGAGCCTCTTTCAGGACTATGGTCATTTGTTGTGTTGTTTAATTCTGAACATCTCTCCATTTTTTTGCATGATATATATGCATTGTGTTTTGTTCTTCATTGTCGATTTCTTGTTATGAATCTGTTCGCATTCTCTAACAGGGCTGAGTCATGGAGTCTACAATGGGGGAATGCATGGGGTCCTTACCGGGAGTAGAGGGCCATTCACCCCTTCCCAGTGGATGGAGCTGGAGCATCAAGCATTGATCTATAAGCACCTCAATGCTAACGTACCTGTACCTCCAAATCTGATAATGTCAATCCAAAGAAGCCTCAACCCTGCTGGTTTTTCTGGATTTCCCCTTGGATCTCTCAGACCCAACACATGTAAGTTCGGTTTCTAAGTTGAGACAAATCTTTTTATTTTCTTCTTGCAATTCTTTTTCGTGCAAGACATTTTAGTAGGGCCAAATGTTTGTCATAATGAAAATGAGACCACCATACTCTCTCAGCATCCTACAACACTGAAGAAAGTGAATGTCAATAGTTGCTAGACCAATTTTTTTGGTCAAATCAGGAGCTAATTATTAATTGAATACCATATATGAGCAGTGAATTTAATCAGTTTTTATCCACCTCAGTGTGTGAATAATTTTGCTCTTTCTGAGCTTGAGCTGGAGGGATGTGGTGTATTCAATTTGGAACATCACTTGTTACTGTCTGCTGCTGAAGTGTTTAAACAGATTGGAAATTCTTTTGTTTGATCTTTAGATGTAGTAAAAACCAGAACATGATTTAGAACTGACAGTAGTACTTGTATTTCACCTACAATTTCTTGTGCTGATTTGTTGATGCATCTGTGTGAAGTGGGCTGGGGCTCTTTCCATCTTGCATTCTCCGGCAGCACTGATCCAGAGCCTGGGCGGTGTCGTCGAACGGATGGGAAGAAATGGCGGTGCTCAAGAGATGCAGTTCCTGATCAGAAGTACTGTGAGCGGCATATGAACAGAGGCCGTCATCGTTCAAGAAAGCCTGTGGAAGGCCATCCTGGCCATGCCACCGCTGGAAACTCTGGCAATGCCAAGGCATTGCCAATCTCTTCTGCATCCACAATAGGATCCTCCGGTGGCACATCCAACAGAATTGCCATTAATCATCAACATATTAAGAATTCTCAAACTGGCTCTAATCCTTCTACCCCACATATTGACAGGTAATTCTTGCAAACATATGTGCTAGTACTTGAGAAAGCCGGTCACTTGGGAACTTTTTGGTTTTTATAGAATGTCAACTGATTTCTTCAGATTACCTCCTGCTAATAAATGATTTTCTCGTGACTTTCAATGTTCACTAAACCCTCCTCTTTGTGCAGGATTGTTACAAACAAGTCCAACATGGATGGTCTGATGGAAGACTCGCCGGCTCTCTCCATGACAGATTTACCACTCACAATTCTGGAGCATCAGAAACCATTCCTAGAGGTTCCAGTGCATGAGTTTGGACTTGTTACTTCTGATTCACTTCTGAATCCAGTTAAAAGTTCTTGCAATGAAAATCAGGTTCTAAACACTTCATCTGATCTTTGTCAAGGAGAAAACCGATCCCATCCACTTCGTCACTTCATCGATAACTGGCCAAAGGGGGATCAATCAGCAAATAGCTGGCAGGAAGTGGGAGAGACTCGATCAGATAGGACTCAACTCTCTATCTCAATCCCTTTGGCTATATCAGACTTCTCTTCTTCCACTTCCTCTCCTACTCATGACAAGCTGACACTATCGCCTTTGAAATTCTCGCACGAATTAGATCCCATTCATATGGGTTTGGCAGTTGGAGGAATGCTTTATGATGCAAATCAGAGGCAAACTAACTGGGTATCCATCTCCCAGGAGGCTTCCGTGGGCGGCCCCCTCGGAGAAGTTCTGAGTAGAAGTAACACCCCTGCTGGAGAACTCGACCACTCTTCAATACTAAATCTTAGGATTGATGGGTGGGATGCAAGTCCTAGAGTTCCCTCATCCTCAACTGGAGCCTTACAGAAATCCACCTTTGTTTCCCTCTCCAACAGTAGCACAGCAAGTAGCCCAAGAGGTGGAAAGCTACAAGAACCATGATATCAATGCTACCTTCTACGAAAACATGTCTGTGGGCAGACTATTGTAGTTTACTATCGTCGACCTTCTCGCATGCCACTTTTAACTGTTTCAGACTTGAATTGGTTGAAGAATGTCTCTCCTCTTTTTTATTTTTTATTATGATGATGGTTGGTTTGCCGGCGATATCCAATGGTATTTGAATGAACGGATAAGCCCTCGTTTTGGATTTTGATGTATCAAACTGATCTTCCAGTGCTCTGTTCCATTTTATTTGAATCCAATCTTACTTGTTGAATATATCTTGTCCTCTTTGCATCTGTTTGCAGTTTTGATTCTTGGGTTCTTCATGAAGGATTCTGGTTGATGAATAATCCTATGAGCCATGGCCATTGTCCAACTTTGCTAGAAAAAAGTGGAGTTGATAGCGCTAGCGTGAACTTCATGACTTAACAATGTATGAACACAAGCATAAAATAAATGATAAGCATTTTATCTGCTTGTCTTCGAAAGTGTGCCCAGAGCACGTTGCCTATTTCATGATTTGTAACGTTATTTGCTGTGAAATTTAATTTTTTTAAAAAAGGTCATTTCTCAGAAAAAAACAACAACAAAATCTCATTCCGGCTCTGCCGTAGGGGCTGAAATCCTACCAAAGAGATTTCGTTTCCGTTAAAATATTATTATCCTTTAATTGATGCAAGAAAAAATATTTTTTATGAAGTGTTTGTACTTTTACTAAAATAAAAAAGGTACAAAGTATTATCTATTAATGGTTAAAATTCACATCTTTTTATACAAATTTCTTTCAAAATAGGGCGAGCAATTTTTTTGATGAATGCTACTTAAATTATACTTCGTTGAGGATCGTTATGTAAATAGTCTTTTATAACCTTGTGTGTTTGATGTGAAATAATATTAAAATAAACTATTGAAATCTTCTAACTAAGGTATGTTCAATTAATTGACCTAACCATTTCTTGAAAAATTAATTATACACTAATAGACTTAATTATTTCTTTAAAAATTGATTAACATTAATTAAAATATTTATAGTCTTTTCTTATTAATATACTGGATCATAGAAGGTGAGATTAATTTGGAGATTTTATATTCTACCCACTTTAAAAAATTCTATATTTAGAATTTCATTTTCCAACCCATTGTCCGAACATATTTTCAATTTAGACCAACCCAAAAGTCAATATGAAACTAGGTAGGTTCAATCTCCGGCAACATGTGTACAATCTAACGGGCCTAAATCATTGTTTTAATTTGGATTTCCTACTTTAAAAAAAAGCTTAAGCCTGTTAGATTACACTCGAGCCAAGTCATTACATTACAATACCAGTTTACCCCTTAGCATTAAATAAAAATATTATATTTTATATTGAGGCCATATGCCTTGAGCATTGCATTGCCCTTCTATTCTAGCAATCTTCGTTGCGAGTAAGTACTTGGTGAGTTATCCTTTTATATACACTTTCTATATTACGAGGGTAGTGACATTTATATGCAAGAAACTCGGCCAACAGCTTAATCGAAACTGTAAATTCTAGGAATAATAATTGCTATTTATTTGGATTTTGTAAACTTATAATAAATGGGAAAAGGTAGTATGAAAAGATGGGTTTCATGCACAAACAATGTTACAAGTAATCCAAGTGTCACGGTTGGGAAATTTGTAATCATCGAAGGTATCAAATTTGTGATGGGAAGATGTTTTGGACTTGAAAAACATGATAACATAATTCATGTGAACAAGTCTCTTCAATGTACTAATAAAGATAATCACGCATGCATTACGACATGTAACTAAACACGCGCGCGCGATATATATATAATTAGAAAATAAATTAAATTGAAGTACGTACCATTCTGGTTAATCTAGAGCTATTTTGGCTAACTGCCCAATAACCGAAGTTATCAATCCCAATCCTATTATCTTTGTTGCAAACTAAGTATAATTTTAATATGGTTGAGAATTTTTTTGGTAAATATCGAGCCTCGTGGATTATTAAGAAGTGATATTTAATGTAGATGTGGATATATGAGATGAACTTGAAATCTCTACATGAGTATTGCATTTTCATGTTGAATTGAGAGTCACAAGTTGAATTCCCTGGTGAATTCACTAGTAAGTTTTATGATCTCAATGTAATTATGTTAAGATCTTTCTTAAAGAAAAATGTTGCCTTGTCCTCACATTTATATTTTGTTATTATCAAGATCATTGTATATTTTTTTGCCTCCATCAATCTTAATGAATCGCCCTAGAGATTTTATTTTCCAGCAACCTTTTAAATAATAATTGCTTTTAGAAACTCGGAAACATCGAACAAGTTATTAATGAGGAAAGAAGAAAATTTTAGGTACATTGGCATTCGATCAAGTTGTATAAGATTGATACTTATTATTTACCCAGGAAATTTTATTTCCTTCTTTAGTTTTATTACCCCACTATTTTTATATACTAATTGTTCACAGTTAAGTATGCCAATCAGTCTCTAAATACGACGCAATAAAAAAATGATAATTAAAGCTCAAGGTAATTTAACCTTTCATGATCTTTCTCTCTTTCTCTATCATGTCTCTTTCTATTGCCTGCTAAGAATATCAATTCTCTCGCTTCACGCTGTATTCACCCGCCTAAAGAATATCAGCCGCTAGCAAGCATGACCAGCATGATGATCCCTTATACCCATTGACACAAACATACATCTTTTTCTATAAATGCTAGACATAGATAGATGATGATCAAAATTTGAAAGGTTCAAGCACAAAGGTTCTAGAGATCCATAGGACATAAAGAGAGTGGTATTTAAAGGCTTTTATGGAAAATTCTCCCTCAATTGTGAATACTTATAACAACTCCCTCAATTCATAACTTTTGAATTAAGCTACCCTTTTTTTATAAATTTTTTTTTTTTTAAATGTGAAGAGGTATTAAACGAATTACTCTTATCACAAACTAGATAAGAGTCTTGAACTGTTGAACACAAACGAATTTCGCAATAGTGGTTCTTAAATTCATATTGGTTTTTTTTCTTACCACAAACAAACGAACAAAATAATGAAGAAACTCTCATTACGCACCTTGCCTTCTATTATCATTTGTGGATACATATAAATATATGTATAGTTCTGCTACTACAAGCTGCCTTCATCCCATGGGCAGACAGCTTTTGTAACAAGAGCCATACGATCTTAATCTGAGGGTTTGCACAGGAATGCTACTTCCCATCCACGTGCCTTGGCCATTTAATGGCTTATCTACATTTCACAAACAAAAATACCCTCTTCAATTTTCCCCCGCGACTCTGCAACTCTGCTTTCCCTGGACCATGCTCGCATCTGTTATCCCTCAATTACAGTTTCTTAGTAAATTGAAAACGAAGAATCGAGGTAGCTAACTGGTCATTTCATTGTTATTACAATCTTGTTAGATAATTCAATGGAAGGTGCAGGGCGGACATGGGAATAGAGAACAAATCCAAGGTGGTGGACATGGCAACAACAAACATTTACTGGTCAATACAAGGTAGTATCCACATTAACCGGTCGACCACGTCACGCCAGATTATGAGTGAAATATCATGATCGGGTCAACAGAGCCAGGCCATATCATGAATGAAAATAAGTTAAAATGCACCTGGCTCTGCTCACTAGTCTACGCTCCGACCAAACAAGTCATATACCTGTACCCCAAAAGACGAAAGGTCTAAATTTTTTCTTCAACGCTGAAAGCTCTGAACTTTGGGACCTCGTGCTGTAGGCAAATTGAGGAAAACAAATCTTGGTGTGGCAAGTAACTAACAATTTCTCACACAAAACCAACGAACTTCTTCATTCCCACGTAAAAACGTTATGATAAAAGTGTATCCAACTGTTTTGTTGCCACTGCTCTTATCTCTTTTGAATCTCATCCATGGCCGCAATCAAGGGGTTGAATTATAAAGCGATTTACAGATGCCCACCAAAACGTGAAGGAGCGATGCGTAGTGGTGCCTATTGATACTAAAACAACAATTTACAGCATGAAAGCATGGCCAATATAGTGGACGACCATAGATTAAGGGAAGTCGCAGAAAAAGGATGGGTAAATTTTGCCTTGTAAAATATTGATGATTTAATGAAAAAAGCAATCTTACGTAAGAGTCGTACGATCATAACCTAACGGTTTTGTGCCTTGTGCAATACATGCGATCCTCGTATAAGCAGCAGGTGCGCTGTCTGCTATTGCGGCACATGCAACTCACCACAACGAAAGCCGCTGGATCGAAATCCAGCGGCTTTGTTCATTCCCTCCCACCCCCGCATTCAATCGAAATCCAGCCGCTGCCTGACCCTCCCGCCCCCAGTTGCCGCCCGCTAGCCCTGGCCCCCAACCGCCGCCCCTACCACCACCACCCCCGCCACCGCCTACTGCTGCGGCCACTCCTGCGTTCCCCTCGCCCATGCTGCCTGCCGTGGCCTCCCCACCCGCCTCCCCCCCCTTTTCCCAGTTTTGCCGCGCCGCTGACGTCTCTGACCGGCGGCGGCGCTGGCTAGCAGCAGGCGATCGGTGGCGAGGTCGCCCGCAGTTGGGTGGCACGGCAAGATAAAAAAGTGTCATCGGCGCTACAAAATAAGGGAGAAAGAAATGAGCATGGGTAGTTTTGTAATAAAAACTTAATATGTTTCGGACTTGAGTCAATATTAAGAAATGCATCCCAAAAATATAAAAATACAGTCAAATACGATAAAATAAAATAATCAAATTGTAATAGATTATTTTATTTTATTATATTTTACTCTATTTTTTCATATTTTTTGAGATGTATTTCGTAATATTGACTTGAAGAAGAAAGGAAATGAGCAAAGGTAGTTTCATGACTCACTCCTGTCTCAATTTAATATTACGAAATACATCCCGAAAAATATTTAAAAAATAAAGTAAAAAATAGAACTCAGTTATTTTATTTTATCATATTTTATTATATTTTTTAATATTTTTTGTGATGTATTTTGTAATATTAAATCGAGTTGGGAGCGAGTCAAATTTTTATTACGAAACTACCCTTGCTCATTTCCTTCCGTACTCGAGTCAATATTACGAAATAAATTTTACAAAATATGAAAAAAATAGAGTAAAATACCATAAAATTTTATATTATCATATTTTACTGTATTTTTTATATTTTTTGGGATATATTTCTTAATATTAATTTTAAGTCTGAAATAAGTAAATTTTTAATACTAAACTACCCCTATCCATTTCTTGTTCCCTTGTTTTGCCACGCCTATGACTTTGTTTCACCTTGTCGCACCGTTGGCTACTCGTTGCCAGCCCAGCACGGCAAAACCAAGGGGGGGTGAGGGAGGGGCATTATGGTGTGTGGGGGTGGCCGTGGCTGCGGGCTGGGGCAGGAGGGGGGGTGGTGGTGGTGGCAAGGGGCGACGGCCGTTGGGAGCGGGGTGGTGGTGGGGCAGGAGGGTCGGGCAGGGACTGGATTTCAATTGAATGCAAGTGTCGGGGTGGAATGAACAAGAGCCATTGGACATTGTTTTGGGCTACATGCGCTACAAAAGTATGCAGCGCACCACGTTGAACTCATATATATATGGAAATAAGAGCTTCAGTGCTTGAGCACAGGCAGCTTGCTCTGTGCTCAAGTTTGATTCTTGGCCGTTGGATTAGCATCCAACGGCCAAGATAAAATTAAAAAACAGGGGTGCCGCCGGCGCCGCCGCAGCAGCGATGGCGGAGGGGGCGGAAGGGGGCCCGGCCACGGCGACGGCCGGGGGGGGGGGGCGGCGGCGACAGGGGACGGGGTTGGTCCGGGGGGCGGCGGCCGCGTGGTCTCCGGTCGCCACGCGCGGGCGCCGCGCGGCGGGGTGGTGGGCGGGGGCCGAGGGGGCGCGGCGGGGGGCGGGCGGGCCGAGGGGTGCGGCAGGGGCCGAGGGGGCGCGACGAGGGGGCGGGCGGGGGCCGAGGGGGCGCGACGAGGGCCGAGGGGAGCGCGGCGGGGTGGCGGGCGGGGGCCGAGGTGGGGCGCGGCAGGGTGGCGGGCGGGGGACGGGGGACGGGGGGCGTGGCGCAGCGTGGTGGCCGGGGGGGCGTGGCGCAGCGTGGTGGCCGGTGGGGGACAGGGCGAGGTGGCGGGCGGGGTGGCGGGGGCTGGGGACGGCGACGGGGCGGCGGCGGGGCTGTGGGCCGGCAGAGGAAGAGCGGGGCGGCTAGATCCGCCGCCCCGCGCCGCCGGTGGTGGGGGAGGGGGTCGCCGCCCCGTCGGCCGGGGGGCGGCGACGGGCCGGGCAGGGGGTTGTGTCGGCCGGGGCGGCAGCGACGCGGGTGGCGGCGGCGACGCTTTTTTTTTTCCTCCAACCGTTGGATTTCAATCCAACGGTTGGATGGCTCAAGCACAGGCAGCTTGCCCGTGCTTGAGCACGGTAAATGCATGCTCTATATATATATATATATATATATATATATATATATATATATATATATATATATGACAACGTTACTATGCGCTGCCATTGTGGGGGGGGGTGTGGTCGTCGTAGTTGGGGACGGGCAGGGGAGCCACAACAGGTAGGGGTGGTGGTGGCATGGGGCGGCAGCTGGGGGTGGGCAGAAGGGCCGCGGCGGCGTGGTCGTGGCAGGGGAGTGCACGGTCGGGGAGGGGGAGGTCGATCACTTGCGGGGGACGACATGGGGTCAGTCACCGCGGGCGAGCAGACAAGTAGGCTAGGCAGGCCTCCACAAAGGGGTGGAATATGGGCCACTCGATCGAAATCTAACGGCCTATATTAGCTGCGCTGCATAAAATAGGCACGCATTGTAATAAAATTATATATATATATATATATATATATATATATATATATATAAAAGTTTAGACCCGAGCAAATGTTCATGTCATTATTGACAAACTTCTTAAATTTTATTAAAATATAAAATTTAAGATATTAAAAAACATTAAAAAAATCCCTTTAAATAAAATAAGTATATGCATATATATAAAGGTATTTGAAATGTAAATATAAGTAAATATTTAATTGTAAACACAATTTTCCAAATATATTAAAAATTTCTTGCTCATTGAAATTAATTTGACACTATCAACAGCAAAAATTATATAAAGGAAAATTTTAAATATTAATATGTAATTTGGTAAAAACATATAATTTAAACATTTAATTAGTTAAAAACAGATGTTTTAAATAATTAAATATAAATATTAGTTAATATTGAGTTTTCAGCTAATAAGAAACAACCAGAAAGTTTTAAACGAATAGAAAAGGAAAGAGAAAGTGGTGGAGAAAATATTACGCAAAACAATAAACGAAAGTGAAGAGTTTTGAACTAGTAAAAGAAAAAAGAAAACGAGTAGACATGTCATGTGAGGGAAGAATTAAAGTCGTATTAATAAAATATTTATTATGTATTATATAGTCCAGCTTTGGGCCCACAAATCTCACCACAGAGCCACTGCCGCATCTTACCTCGCACCTTTGCCACTCCCATCTCCACCCTTTGGCCCGCCGCACCCATCTCCGCCCCATCTCCCCCACTTCGCCACCGCTCCCATCTCTGCCCTACGCCGCTCGCCATCATCTTCCCCCTTCTCCGTTGCCCCTAGTTGCCCCCATCTCCGCCTACGCCGCTCCATCAACCCCCTCATCCTACGCCGCCCCGCCTCCCCCTGTGAGTGGCTTCATCATTCCATGAACAAGGTATTAACTCTTTTTTTGAATTTTATTTTTTTAATTTCAATTTAAGTGTTGGGATCTGTGTAGTCTAATGCTGGAGGAATTTTTAGCTGGCGTTTTCTTATTTTATGTTTTTATTTTGTCTATGTAGCAGATTGCTGTACCATTTTTAGTTGATTAATAATTTCAATTCATGTGTTAGGCGCCTTTTTAGTTGATTAGTGTTTCAATTTTTAGCCAGCTAATTGTTGATTAATGTTTTAGGATAATTTTTAGTGCATTAATTTTTAGCGAACAAATTATCAGATTATCTATAAGGATGTTTTATAGTCGATATTTGTATTTCAATTTTTAGCTAACTAGTCGTTATGTAATTGCCCAAATGTTATGTATTGTTCTTATGACTATGCTCTATTTTTAATTTGTCGTATAATAATTTTTCTCGTGGATAATTTGCAGTTGAACAATACCAAGGAGCAACTGGATTTGATGAATAATCTTTTTTATTAGAGGAAGTTTCACAAACGATGATGTGATTTACAAACATGGTTGAATTGTATTATAACAAAATCATAACTTTGTTCATGTGAATTTTTTTGCCTTGTTCCAATTTGTTTCTCTTAACTGTTGTTAATTGGTGAAATTCCCTTGGAGTTGCCAAGCTGTTAAATTGTACCTTCATAATTATCCTGATGGCTACATTGTTGTATTGTACATAAAGATATCAAAGTAAATTTCATTACAGATGGTTTTGTGGAAAAAATTGCAGTTCGTATTGGTGTGTGGCTAATTAAATTTTCTATTTCATAACCGTCGGGTTGTCACTATAAAGATGATAATGGTCGAAGTTCTATGACTAAGCTACGAAATGAATATGACGAATAGACAAATTGCTTTCTGTTATTGCTCAAGTTCAGAAGAAGCATTCAATCTCACCCTCAACCTCGTTCTGTCCTACACAATAAATAAGTAGCAGCAGCTAACCATGGGGCAAAAACCACAAAAACCTGCCAATAACACTTATTAAAAGTAAATGATCTCCCATTACACACAAAAGCTGCTTCCCAATAATTTCAAGCAATAAAACCAGCTCAACTATCAAACAATTCTAATTACATCCCACCAAAATAGGATCTGAACAGAACACAAATCGCATTAAACAATGATCATACTAACTAAACCTTCTAATTGCAAACTTGCCAACAACACATTCCAAATACAGGCAATAAAATACTTAAATTAGTGAATTGCAAACAAATCTATCAAACATCAACCTAATTGCACACCAAATGTTATATTACAATACTCACATTCCGTAAAAAACCGCATAAAAAATCATTTTTTAATTGACAAACGACCAAGAATGCTAACCTTAAGAGGGTTAGAAAGGAGAGGTGGAATTACCCAACGGTGGAGAGGTGGAAGGGGCCGATGACGGCGGGTAGTCGACGGTGGCGGTGGCCTTGGGTTCGGGCAGCTGATGATGGAGGTGGCCTTGAGGTGGGAATGGGGAGGGAGATTGAAGTTAATGGGATTTAAGTGGGGATATTGCGTTTCATGACAGTTCTAATCTGGGTCGGTCTTTATAATTAAATAGCTAAGATGATATTTTGGAGCAAAAATAATTTTTTGCTCTGGGTGGAGAAAACTTTATATATATATATATATTAAGCTGGGGTTAAAGTAAAAGTTCAGGTAAGCCCAAAGGCAGCACCTTTGTCTCTTCTTTTTTTTTGAGGTGCGCCTTGTCTTGGTTCCTTCTTTGGGGGTCAAGTTCTGTCAAAGAGCACAAAAGGCTTCCTTCCCCAAAGGGACGGCGTGAAGAATAAAATCTAATGAAGATATTTCATCTCCTTGTGTGGTCAATTTGATTCCCATGCCATTGTCTTCTCCCCTCGTATGTATTCAGGTAATATGATACAGTCATCTTACTAGTGGAAAGCCATCATATACAAAACTAACATACGGCAATTTTATAGAATAGTCTTCTTGTCTTACTTGGGCACGTCATGAAATCCATGTTTCCACCATTAGTATGCATCGTAGTTCTTTAGATGTAGGTAAAGATGAATGCAATTTTTTTCGCTCAAGCTAATGAAATAATTTTATTTTTTAAGCATTTATCTGTTATAATATTGCAACTAGGTTAAAGCGTTCCGTTTATGAAATGATGGCCTGGGCTGGCTAAGTGGTGTGGCGAATTATTGTGGGCACTTTAGCTTTAGATCTCAATGATTTTATGTAATAATTCTTTTTGTGTCACGCCCGACCCTTTTCTTATTTATCACAGAAATATGAGAGCCGTCCCGCTGCTAAAATGAATATTTTTTTGGGCTCTCAGCACTATTTAAGAAGAAAAAAGTTCTACCAATGTTTACAATATGATCATAATATTGTTATCTTACTACATTTTAACTCCCGAAATATATGTTGGCATTTACTAGGATAAATTAAAATTTTAAAGTTTCTCATTTGGATGAAGGATGCTTTTATGCTTCGATGCGATACTACATTGGGCCTACGGGTCCGAACTTTGCAGCCAATTTTTATCAGTTCGATTCAAATGGAAGGAATTTAAATAAATTTTCATTCTAGATAATTTTCTGTTGGAATGATCACAAGTTCATGATTTGTATCATTGTATAAGGTGTAAGGTGTAAGGCACGCAATGTTAATCATTGATGGGCTGCAAATAGAAGGTGATGACAGCTGGTGATATTTGACTCATACAGTATGTCTACTATATTTTGTAAAGACAAGTATTTTAAAAAAAATTTGTTGAGTGGTTATTGAATTATTATTCTTTACATAGTAGGCAACCATCAAAGGTTAATGAATTAGGAAACATCATACACTTCGACAAAAAACAAACGATACAAGTAATTAATCTACCAACTAGTTAAGGCTATAAGAATCAATCTCCATTTCACATCATGGGTAATTGTTCTTTCCTCCTCAAAGAGGTTATTAAAACATAACCATTCTTTCCTAAACTTACAAGCCAATCAATTAATTATACGTCCTAATGCACGGAGATGCTTCAAAAAGTTTGGTATCAAAGTTACATGAATATTATAAAATATGTATCGTTCTCAACCAATGGTAAGATATTGCATTCCTCCAACCTATATTGTTACCAATCAAACAATAATATAAGACCATCTCTACAAGGGGAAACCATAGTTCTCCATTCCTGGAACCTCCCATCTATGGCCACAGCCACTTCCCCAAGCTGCAGCTCCTCCTTCTTCACCTTCAACTCTTGTGCTGCCAGTCCGGACCGGCGCCGACGATCGTCCGCCATCACCCAATGCTCAGCTGGCTGCCGGAAAATTGACAAGGTGGCCTCATGGGTGGGCAGCGGGGTGGCAGCAGCCTTCTTTGCCTCACTAGAGAGATGTTCTTGCATCAACATATCTACTGAGGGGGATGGTGATGAGTCCAATGAAGAGCCTTTGATTTGTAGGAGAGCAAGTGAGGATGTTGGAGCTTACATGAGGAGGGGGAGCAGGGGTGGAGAGGGGAAGAACAAAGGTGGGATGCTTGAAGGGATCAGTGGATAAAGAAAAATAAGATGTTGAAGGTTTGTACTTTCCGTCTTTAATGTGCTCACCCATTTCTCATATATATACATATATATGTATGAATGAATCAGGTTCCTCATGTTTCATGAAAACATTTGTAAGGTTGAATATGAGATAAATGTATGGATGCAATGAGGTGAAGTTGTGTGAATAAATTGCTTTCTTTGTTGTACAAGTCCCTTTAATCTACCAGCCTTCAAACTTGGTTCCAGAAAAATGCATATATTTTATATGCATATTGGAGCTGTACGGAAATCAGACATGGCTATGCATACAAAATTGATTGATTAATTGATCTGGCTGTGAATTTCCTACAAAATTACCAGCTAAATCCGATAGATAGCACCCAAGAACAAAAATTTCATGTTTTAGTTTCATGTCAAAAAGTTATTGTTTGTTTACAAGCTCATTAAAACATTAAACATTTTATCTCTTAAAACGCTCACAAATTACTAGCTAGGTCCCCATTGGGCACTCTGCATCCTAATGAACATCACATGATCCGGCGGTGAAAAACTAGCATCAAAGCTCATGTAGACATGACCTGCTTTGAAAAAAAGTGTGGAGATCTATCATTTTCTGAAACATATGTTACAAATATTGCTTTGTAAAAATAAAAAAACACGTCACAGCAAATCCTCCACCCTGTCATATATTCGATGTATATCTAAAATTTTTAACAAGATATTTATCCTTTAAAAGTTAGAAATTCAGGAATCAGTGAAGTTAAATAATTAAATAAGAGTCGAACACCCAACTTCTAGTCAACCTAGCTTCCTCAATTATCATTGGGCCACCAATGTGGATAATATATATGTCTAATTAATTGACGCTTTCCTACTCTTAAACTTCTACCAACACTACTTGGAAGTCCATAATTTACATTCATTACTAAGCAATTGGTTTTTCCTCAAAGCAGACTCTATTTTCCAAATGAACATCTTCATCATCTGGAGCCAACAACTATGCTGGGTCGATAGCATGAAATTTGTATTGTCAGTTAATTATGGTTTTAAACCTTAACTTGTATCTATATCATCTGGAGCCAACAACTATGCTGGGTCGGTTGCTGAGTAACATGTTCTCCCCTCCCCAGGCAAATATATACTTTAAAATTTACTTCTACTCCGACACCGATCGCAACGATAAATGGCTCGTCTCATCCTGACCTGAATTCTCAAGACTTCTCTGTCTAAGCTGTCCTACGGAGGCTCGGGGAAGTCGACAATTAGGAAGTAAATATAAGTGGGCCGGGTACCGTCGGCCCAGGCCCAGTTGCAGGAGGGTGGGGGCTGCGCCAAGGCCCAACAGCTTTTTCTTCAGAACCCAACGGCTTCCCTTAAACTCTTCCAGTTCCTTCCCGACGGCTTAGGGAAACGGGCAAACTGTTGAGCTCTGCCCTGATTCTGTAATTTTGTTATATGTTATATTATTTTGTAAAAATCTTACATAATAAAAAAAATAAAGAAGAATAAAATAATAAAACAATGAAAATTTTTAAAAAATGGGCCCGGTGCATGGTCTGGGCCCCGTGGAGGATATTGTTATATAAATAAAATTTAAAATTATCATAGAAAAAAAAAGGATAAATAAAAGAAGTGTCCATTTTCTTTCTCATATATGGTCAAATGGTTTATAACTTTGCGCTTCATGATTCATCAATTGACTACAAATGCCACCGAGAATGACTGAATTTGGAGACACCGAAGAGCTGCTCCGGGAAGACTCGACCATATAGAGGGGCGTGCATTATAAGCTCTGTAAATTTACATGAATAACTCACTAGCCGGCACTATTAACATGCACGGTCAGACTCCTTCCCTGCTCCAAAAGTAAAAGCAGGACAGCCGGCATACATGTGTTATTCATCTCCTCCACCATGCTCACCATAACCATCAAATTAGATGTCGTTTGACTTCATTCCTAATTATCGGTAGTTCAGTCCATGGATGCTTAAAACAACTCTAAATACACACCAAGTAAATGCCAAGGAAATTTTGTTTTTCTAAGAACAAGAGGAGAGGAATGTAATACGTGATATTCGGCTTGTAGTCAACATTTTTGTGAGGGGGAACATTGACAATTATGATACTCGCGTATTTGCGATAGAAACGACGATCTTTGTCCATGCGTTGCTGCCAACCGTCTCTCACTCACCCCATTCAATGTCGACCTTCAAAATTAGATTCTTCTTTCCAATAACACCTTAATCCTTCCATATATGATATAACTTGCCTTTCTCCTCCACCATTTTCTTGTTTTGCTTGCCTTTATATACCCTGCCTATTGTCAAACAAACATCACCAATTCACAATCCGGTGTTGTTTCCAAGATGATGAGAAACAGTCTTCTTCTGCTTTGCCTTCTCTCCTCTCTCTCTTGTGTCTGCAAGGATGGAACCAGCCCATGCTGTGGATTTGACACATAAAGGAGGAGAAAATGATGTAAGCTCTTGTTGCCTTCTCTTTCTTTGGATATTGAACTGATTGCTTTTTACTGACAATATCAATTTCTGGTAATTCGATGGTGAGTTTTGGATGTTTTATCAACTGGGCGTGTCTTGGTTTATGGGTTTTTAGGTGGTTGTCGAAGACGACAACGGCACGGGCACAATTAATGAAGAAGATTGTGATGGAGATGATAACAAGGAGTGCTTGATGAGGAAGACTTTATATGCTCACGCAGATTATATATACACCAACAGCACCCATACTTGAATCAATGCTGTTTTGCTTTCCTTCTAGGTTCCTTACAAGAATGGCCATTAGGGACATTCATAAGATCAATGAATTATCTCATAATAATAATCTAATAATGTAAGGAATCGGTTGGGTCTCAGCTCTCTTGATGGTTGTCTAAATGACAAACCAGTATGATGGCTTTTTCTTTCTTTTTCTCTGTTATTTGTAGGTTCCTTCTATTGATGGGCTGTTTCCTTTCATGCCTGGAAAGGGATGAAAATTTAGGTAACCTAAGAAAAAGTATGGCTTTGCAGTACATGCATGACACAGATCTTGGCTGTGGAATTATTTGGAGAAATCTTCAATGTGGGCACATGCATATGGTCAAAATTTTGGGATTGAAGGTGTGTACTTTAGCCTTTTTGCATGTGAACTAATCCTACACGTGATATGTGGTGTTGGGAAGAAAATGGAATGAATTGATTCGAACCAACTCCATCCAACCACACCACCAACAACAAAAAACAGCAATCTCTACAGTTTGTTCATCGGTGCAGTAGCAGCAATATGTCAGTCATCGCTAGAAGCCTAGAATATAGCCCGCGAGAAAAGATTGCAGAATTAGAATGAATCAACTCAAAACAGATGATGAGCCCCAACAGTTTTTGGGCCCGTTTTTTAGTTCTAATGGTTAATCGTAAGGAATCATCTGTTTATTTCTATTTTTCGTTTTTCAACATCAAATTTTCTCACTGTTCTGTTTAATACAGCATGCATGCCATTCTTCCACAGTTTGCAAGAATGATATAAATAAATATACTTGTGCCTCTGCTGAAAGCCTCCCAAGCTACATGTTTTAACCATTATCAAGGGATTATACTTGAACACTCCAAGGGGTATAATAACGTCGATGGTGTTCATCACCTTTGTCTGAATGTAAGTTCATAATCTCGGCCAGAGCTTGTATCATTTTATTTTCTGAAAGGTAATAGAAAATACATACTTAAAAACCAAAATAAATGTGCAATGTCAACATAATCTCTTAATTAACTTTGAAAAAAATAAACAAATTATGCTTTATCATATTAGGAACCACCCATGTTCCCCACAATCCCCACTCTTACACAGCAAATTTCCCCTCTTAAAATCCTGTCTTCCTCAACCTGCAACCTCCAACCTCCATCCCCATTCTTTGCCTCCGGAAAGATTTGATGATGTAACACTTAACACAACAAACTTCAGTAGCCCCTTAACTTAACTGGTGTGAATTATGACAATTTAAAGAATTTAGAAGAAATAATCGTAATTAGTATTTTAACTCACCAATCAAAAAGCTGTACAGGAATTTAAAGCTTGGTCTGTGCAACGTATTAGCCAACCAAAGTTTTCTCCTTTTCTTCGTTTTCATGACAAAGTGAAAAGGATGCTCCTTTCTCACATTGTCAACATTTAATCAACCCTATGCAGTATGGGACTTCTTCGCGCTGCAAAGATTTACCTGGTAGAATACGACTAAAAACTCGTCTGCTGCACTACATACAATCTACAGAAAAATTTCATTCGCAAGCAAGCCGCATGCATGCAAAGCAAAATGAGGAGGATGAAGTCGAGGCCAAGGGAGGCAGTTAATGAGAAGGGAACGATCGGATTAAAGATACAGAAAGAAAGAAAAAGAAGATCAGCACATTAAAGGCCGGAACTTCCGAAGAACCCGGAACGAGTTGCCAACATATTATGCTTTGTATTATGGTTAATCCTCGTTTCTTCGGAAGTTCCGAATGTTAGCCTTCAATGAATCTTGAGATATACCCAATCCCCTTCATTGACGGCTCTTTCAGTTCTACGAGTATCCGCTTGTTGCTTCATACGATGTTGGGCTGCCAACATATTTTTTTGAGTTCTTGTGACACTACATCACGGTTTCTTAATTCCAAATCCACTGCTGGTTGTAATGCTGTTCCTGGTATGTATGACAGAATGATGAAAGGTGGTCTTCCAAAAACAGCCTCATAAGGAGTCATCTTGACTGTAGAATGGTAACTTGTATTATAGCAGTATTCTGCCCATGGTAACCACTTACAACATTCCTTAGGCTGGCCACTTGTGAAACACCTCAAATACATCTCCAGTTTACCACCTGACTTTGGCCATCGGATTCAGGGTGATACGCAGATGACATTTTGAATGTCACTCTTTGCAGCTTGAAGAGTTCTTGCCACAATGAACTTAAGAAAACTGCATCTCTGTCTGAAACAATGGATCTAGGGAGACCATGTTGCTTGAATATGTGATTGAAAATTGCTGAGCCACAGTTGCTGTCGTATAAGGATGGCTCGTAGGTATGAAATGAGCATATGTTGACAACCTGCAAACAACCACCAAAATAATAGTCTTTCCCTGTGATGGTGGCAGTGAAGTGATGAAATCCATTGAAATATCGCTCCAAATACAATCAGGAGCAGGTAAAGGTTGTAATAGCCCCTGCGGGAGAAGTGGTCAGATTCTTGTGTCTTTGACAAGTATCACAAGCTCTGATGAAGTCCTTAATCTGTTCTCTCATGCCATGCCAATAAAAAACTGATCAGTCCTATGCAATGTTTTTTAAATCCCTCATGTGTGGCAGCATGATACTCATTAAGGATCACTGGAATTAAGACAGATTCACTATATAAGTGAATCCTGTCTTTGTAAAAGATAACTCCAGTTTCGTACCTCCAATGTTTAGGGCTCAACATGTTTGAAGTAATCTGCTGAATGATTTCCTGCAATTTCTCTTCCGTATGGACCTTCTCTTCGATAGTGTGCACCCATTGTGGAATTAATAAAGAAGTGGCAGCATATTGAGAGGAATCATCACAGTGACTAGTTTCCACGTTTGCATTTCCCCTTCTCGAAAGAGCATCAGCAACTATATTATCAATACCCTTCTTGTACTCAATATGGAAGTCAAAACCCATCAATTTCACCGGCCATCTATGTTGAGCAGAAGTTGTCAACTTTTGATCCCATAGATATTTGAGGCTCGAATGGTCAGTTTTAACAATGAAATGCCTCCCAAGGAGATAATGTCTCCATTTCTGTACAGAAAGCACCAAAACCATTAATTCTTTTTCATATGTGGAAAACAATAAATGTCTGCCATGGAGTGTTTTGCTGAAATAGGCAATCAGTCTTCTTGTCTGCATCAAGACAGCCCCTATTCCTGTACCAGAGGCATCACATTCCACCTCAAATATTGAAGAAAAATCAGGAAGTATGAGGACAGGAGTTTCTGTGACAGCCTTCTTTAGATTGTCGAGAGCATTGGTTGTTGTTTGAGACCTGTGGAAAGCATTTTCTTACTCAAGGCAGTCAAAGGTTCGGCTAACTTTCTATAATGCTGAATGAATTTTCGATAGTAGCCTGTTAAACCAAGAAATCCACGCACATCCTAGATAGTCGCTGGTATAAGCCAAGATTGTATGGCTTCCACTTTTGTTGGATCCATGTTAAAACCCTCTCTTGAAATTATATGTCCCAAGTAATGCACTTCTGTTTGTCCAAATTCACACTTCCCTCTTTACTTTCAGTTGTTGTGATTTCAGAATCTCAAACACTTGATCAAGTTGCACCATGTGATCATGCCATGAAGGACCGTATATCAATATTTCATCAAAGAATACCAATATAAATTTCCTTAGAAATTCTTGAAAAATTGAATTCATTAAGGCCTGAAAGGTAGAGGGTGCATTGGATAATCCAAATGGCATCACTAAAACTCATAGTGACTGTGATGAGTTCTTAAGGCAGCTGTGTGAACATATTCAACCTTCATCCTAATTTGATGATAGCCTGACCTGAGGTCTAGCTTTGAGAAATATTGAGCTCCTGTTGTAACTCGTCCAATAGTTCATCAATACGAGGCATTGGAAATTTATCCTTAACAATCACCTTATTCGAAGAACTATAGTCCACACACATCCTCCACGACCCATCTTTTTTTATCAACAACACTGACTTGAAAATGGACTATTACTAAGTCTAATGATTCCAGTATTCAGCATTTCACGAATTTGCTTTTCAGGTTCTAACTTCTGATAATATGGATAACGGTAAGTGCGTACCACAACTGGACCAGTTCCAGGAAGTAAAGGAATCTGATGATCTGAAGCTCTAGCAGGAGGTAATGTGGTTATTTCCTTGAACACTTCATCGTGCTTCTTTAGCAAAATTTCTAACTGCGACATTTGCTCACCATTCAACTGTAACCATTGCTCTTCTTGTTCTTTGCATTGCCATGGAACTTGAAATTCACTTATAGAACATTGACAGAGAAAACCCTGATATGATTTAAGGGCCGCCTTGACCATTTTCTTAGGAGATACACATTTACTAACCACGGAGGATATACTTTGCAGATTGACTGCTTGATTTCCCAATCGAAAAGACATGGTCAGTTTGGCAAAATTCCATAAGATTGGTCCCACTGTACACAGCCATTGAGCACCCAAAACTACATCATAATCAGGAAGAGCCAGATGATAAAATTTCATAGTAAGGTGATAGCCCTGAAGATTCAATTCAACATCTGAACAGAAGCCTTGACTTTGCAAATTATCCCCATTGCCTACCACAACTGCCAATTTCTTCTGTGTTGATACTGGTATCTGTAGTTTTTCTGCTATTCCTTCAGGAATTTGTGAGTACCTCCTGAGTCAATGAGCACATAAACTTTTTGTTTGTTCGGTGATCCATACAACTTCATGGTTTGTGGTGAAGATGCTCCAGACAGTGCGCTGTATGAAATCTCAGGATACAAGCAAGGTGCCTCAAGGGATTGGTCTGTTTCTCTGTTGGTAGTATCATAGTCCAGATCTTGATCCTCTTCTAGCCAATCTCCTTGTATGATGAATAACCTTTTACACTCCTGACCAGGTAAAAACTTCTCATGGCAATGATAGCAAAGGCCTTTCTCTCTTCTGTCTTTTAATTCCGCAAATGAGAGTTTCTTAACGGGATCTGCCTGTTTAGGAAGAGTTACACTATTGTTTGCTGTGGGTGCACTCATTGGAATCATTTTAACTTCTAATCCAGTATTGGCATTTGGAATTCTTTTGATTTGTGGATTAAATGATTCATACAGATAGGCATAACCAACAGCATCTTCTAGCGTTGAAGGTCTTCTAGCTTTGACTTACATTCTAATCGCATCTTTAAGACCAATGATATAAGAACTTATCTGTTAGTACTCAGGTAACTCTCCAACTGTTTGCAGTAATTGTTGAAATTTTTTGTATACTCCCTTACTGTTCCCGCCTGTTGTAATCTGGTCAGTCACCATAATAATCTACAAAGACATTTGGACCAAATCGCATTAACATGCCATGCTTCAGCTCTATCCAACTTGGATTTATGTTCTTCTTCTAATAGCTGTGAAACCATAATTGAGCATCTACAGTGGAATGAAGAGAGTCAAACAGAGCTTGAATAGGTGGAGCCACTTTTTGAGCTTCAAAGAATTGCTCACATCTACAAAGCTAAGGTCGGGGATCTGCTTCTCCATCATAACTAGACAGATCAAATTTGTACCACTTTGGAAGAGACTCTGCTAAAGAGGCAACACAATCTGATCGCTCTCCCATATTAATATCTCTTGGAATATGAGGAATAGAAGATAAAACTTCAACACAGGATCTTCTCACCAAATTATCAATTTTTGAAATGATCAAATTTAACATATCAAATATCTGCTTATTAGTATTAGCTTGTTCTTGTTGAAATTCCACTTGACTTGTAATCTAGTCATGGAAAGAGATAGATCCATTACCTCATTTTCGATCTGAACTACACAAGAATCGTTGTCGCCAAGCTCTGATACCATTTTGTTAGGAGGTTTTGGCGTTGTAATCATCCTCAGCTTCGTAATGGATAGATATGAGTTTTAGCAGCTGATTGATCCAGAATTAAAGTTGTTCTGTGACGAATGTCAGAACAATTTTGGATTTGAAAGAAGATTAGGAGAAGGGTTTGGAAAAGAGTTCGTAAATTGAGACGGTTTGAAGAAGAAGAATGAGAGACTTGGGATGAGAAGAGATTGAAGAAGAAAGTAAACTTTTTCATTCATACATTCTCTGTTTTACAATAGTTGTTCTCCCTTTATACTTTTTCCACTATACATTGTAATTCAAATTCAAAAAGTAAAAATCAAATATTTTTCCTATTTTGTGTAATTGAAATTCAAACAATTAAAAAATCACTCTTAAAATGAAAACTACTACCAACTAATTAACTAACTTCTGACAACTTCATCCACAGTAAAAAGACACACTTATGGCATAGCTATCAATCACCCTACAAATATCCACTCTATACAATTGTAGGGTTAGTTGTCAGTACCTTCATCCACGAAGTAAAATCTTCTTTAGAAGAAAAAAAATCATGGCGGTTCCCTGCTTACCTTCATCATGCATCCAATGAATTAGAATGAGATATTACGATGGAAGAGTATATAAGGACTATCTAGCATTGAAACAAATCAATAGATTACAGAATTTTGTTACCGGTTAAAAATCATTCGTGCAAAGAAATCATTCAAAAGCAACTTTGAATATGTAACATAAAACAAATACCCGCTGTCAAAACACTTTAAAATACATGAATGGCTACGGAAACTTCCTTGAGGAAATAATATATAAGGACCATCTATATACACAGTTTTCCATCCACCATATTTAGATGTCCAGAAGAAGAAATAAGATACAAAAAGATATAAAGGGTTGGCATCAGAAGGGATCATTCAAGCAATTTACATTACCTACACCGTATCAGTGTCAACACTGAGCCAATCATTGTTTTCCTTTGGTCCACTGCCTGCACCCTTTGTCATGCTGCGTGGGCTTTTGCTCAACTGCACCCACCGACCTGAACTCTTTGAGGAGTCGAAGGCTTCAGTGGTCACGATTCTTGCACTTGGCAAGGGCCCATTGCCATTGTCATCTTCTTCAAGATCACTAAACGAGACCTCCTCCTCGTTCCCAAGAGGTATCCTAGAGCTAGCTACATCTGCATTATCCTCTAACCAATCGTCGCCTTCCTCGTCGGATTTCTGATCTGCCACGTTGATAGACAAGCCATTTTTACTAGTTTTGACAATGGATTCTTCCTCAATCACAGACTTGTCGACACACTTCATTTCAGAAGATATGACAGGATATTTCTCAGTCTCAACATCCCTGGTCTTTTCAAAAGGGATGGGCTCCCCCAAAGAAGTTGGGGAAGTCTTTGTCTCTGGAAGAGTATCGTAAGCTTCATCTGGCACTTCTGAAGGATCTCTCACATTGGACAAGCTCACTCCATCAAATTTATCAACTTCCTTTGGCTTTGTTCTACTCTGCAATTCCTTCATCAGCATGGCCCTAGCTTCCACAATCTATTACAGAAGAGTAAAAATGCAACAACAGCAAAGGAGAGGGAAAAGTCACATTCGTGCTAATAATACATCCCATAGAACATAGCTAAAATATAGATGAATATATTCAAGAACAACAAATTTAGGACGTATATTTGCAGCTGAAGCCACTGGCTTCTGGTCCATTTTATTTATTATTATTATTTTTAAAAAAATTCAAGCAAATCAATTGGATCTCTTTTATTCCTCTCATACCCAAATTCCTCCCTGTTCCATTCAGGGGCCCTCGTAATTCCAAAATTCATTCATATGAAATGACAAAAAATTACAATTTTGACCTCACACCAGAACTATAGATTTGAAGCCACAAAGCTTTATGCAAATATCTAATACTTTAAAAGGTATCAATAGTTGCAACTGGCAATTGACAAAAGACCATATTAAATTTAAGGAGTGGAGTTTGACTCATCCAATAACAATGCATGAAACTCAGAGAGAGAAGTTTGTACTGTTCTCAACCCACATCAAGTCATAAAAATAACCATAGAATTTATGCTTTTTGTGTTCAAAGTTCAACCCTATAAAACACACCTAAATGACTGATGCACACTAAGTTTTAAACAAACTGAAGTTGTTTATATGATGTAACAAAACTTGTATGCAGAAACTACGAGGTTGTTGAAAATTTCTAGATTTGGCATTTTCTCAGTCAAAACTCCACAGCTACCATGAAACCATACTTTACGTCAAGAAATTTGAGGCTAATGATTCTTCATATTGTGAAAATAAATTCCTGCGGGATTTTTATTTTTGAATTTTTTAAAAAACATGTTTTGCTTATGTAGAAAATCCAATCAAATTTATAAACTTTACTAAGGGAAATATCACAACATATATTTATTAAGGGCTAATAACATAAATACACTAGGAACAGACGTACAGTGAAGTTAATAATTGGCTTAAAACAGATATAGAATTATATATCATACATATTAATGGTTCCATTAGAACCTACAATTTCAAAACTCGTTTTAGAAAGTAAATAGAAGACAAAGCAAGTCAAGGCATTTATTCATAAATAATGTCAATAACACAGGAACCTGAGCAGCTTACCTGAGGAGTTGATAATAACTCAGCATCATGTTTATTGAGTCGAGAATGAAGGAGAACAAAATAAATCTTCCAAAAGCACCCCTCACTCATATGACGTGGGCAAAGTTCAATCCTGAGAGCAGCTAACCTTGGTGCAAGGCGTTCAACAGCCAAAGCATGGTCATGTTGCGCATCAGACATGTCAAAATCTGTGTATCATTCATAAGAAACTCCAATCAGATGGAGAACAGCTATCTCAAGCTCTGATACAAATGTTTCGCCAAAAACACTAGAAAATAGAGAAAGCACTTTAAAAACCAAATAATTAACAAATTCAGGCCTGGTATAAAGTATACGAAGTAGCCTTAAAATTTTGAAACTGCTAAGAATTGCAAGCAAATTTCACTCAATATACATATATAACTGTGTCAAGTTAGTCAATTACTCAACCATATGCTAGTATCAAGCTATTTGAACCACAGAAATTATTTTTCACAATTGCATGAAATATACAACATAAGGCATTCATCTTTGCCTTGAAAAAATGTAGAAAAGAGTTTGTACTTTCCTAAAGATATAGTAACATTGGTTGAACATTGTGCAGCATTAAAATGCTAATTCTTTATGGATTCAAGGTTATATGCCCAATGATACTGTGCCACAAGTTATATCATTAAAGCAGGAAAGTTCAAGGGCCCATTATAAATGTTTCCAAGGGAGAAGGAAGGCCAAAACCAAGTCAATGGTCACTAATTTCCAACAGAAGTTAACAAATAACAACCCTCACAATTATTTGAATATCAGGTGTCATTGTCATGATCTGCACACATAGTAACAGAAAAAGAAGTGGTAAAAATAACCAAATGCATCCGAAGAAACATATTTTGAAGACCTATCTATATGAAAATCAAACTTAGAGTTCCGATAAAAAGCTTATGGTTCCAACGCTAGACAAAAAAGAAAGTTAATCTGGACACAGAAAAAGAAAAGTTAATATGGACAGAAAAAGAAAAAGTTAATATGGACACAGAAAAGAAAATGTAGATAAGTTCACACAACCAATTTTAATCAGAGAAACGGCACAACCTACTGGATGGGAGACATAAAATGTTAAGTTCTAATTTATTATCCAGCAACGATTAAGGTACAATCTCAAAGAACTTGAATGAGAAAGATTCCTACAATTTGAACATAATTCTTAAAATGGTAAATGTAGACATCCATGTTAAACCAGATATAAACTTGCTGCAAACCATTAGGACCCAATTGTTCGCATCAGAGCAAGCTACAAATTGTTGCAAGAAAAAGTCCCAAATCTGTTATTTTCTGTAATCGTAATGTACACAATTCAACTTCCCACAACCACACACACACACATTGGAGCATTCTTTCATATCTAAAAGTTGACAGCTTCTTGTTGTATGTTGCAAAAATGTACAAGTCCCACATCGGAAATTTAGGTGATATGGGAGGAGTCCTCTCTTTATAAAAAGGATTCCTCCCCTTTTAGTTAAAGACTCAACCCAAAATTCTTTGCCCAATTCAGCATTGGACAGCATACACCGAACCTTCTCCAGCAAAGTTCGATTTATTTACTCTACCACCCCATTCTGTTGTGGTGTATTTCTGACAATAAAGTGTCTGACAATACCTTCATCTTCACAAACCTTTAAAAATGGATCATTTGTAACCTTTAAAAATGGATCATTTGTGAATTCTCTACCAGTGTCTATACAAAGATGTTAGACTTTTTTGCCTGTTTGAGTCTCCACCATCTTTTTCTATTTCAAAAAAATTACCAACACTTCATCCTTTGTCTTCATCGTATACACCCAAATTCTGCGAGAAAAATCATCAACAAAGGAAATATAATAGTGTTTACCTCCCAATGAAGTTGTCTTAAAAGGCCCCCACATATTTGAGTGAACATAATCCAAAATACCTTCAGTATCATGGATTGCTGTACTAAATTTCACCCTTATTTTCTTCACTTTGATACAATGCTCGCAAAAAACTAATTTGCAAGCCCGAGTTCCTTTTAATAATCCTTGATCTATCAGTAATTTCAAAGATTTTTCTCTAGCATGTCCCAAGCGCATATGCCATAACCTGGTTGCTTCCGACTCCTGATCATCGGTAGGAATTGTTATTGCTGTTGCTTCTCCAACAATTGTACTACCCATAAAGCAATACACATTATTACTTTTACGGATCCCCTTCATTATCACAAGTGCACTAGAAATGATCCTCATTATCTCATCTTTCACCCTCACTTCGAAACCTTTTAACTCGAAGGTTCCCATAGAGATAAAATTCCTTATCAAATCCGACACAAAATAAACACTGGTTAAGATTCTGGTTAATCCATCCTGATTCTTCAAGTCAATTGAACCAACTCTATATGTGACAAAAGGGACATTATTTGCTGTGTAGACAATTCCGCCCTTTAATTTTTTAAAATCAAAGAACCATTCTCAATTGGGGGTCATATGATGGGTACAATCAAAATCTAGCAACCATGAACAAGAATTGTTGGTTGATGGTGTGGCAGTAATTGAAAGTTCTGAATCTGCATCATCACACTCAGCTACATTTGCAGCAGTTTTTCCTTCTCAGGTTTGCCTTTGTTTTTAGCTTGGGACAATCTTTCTTCCAATAGCCTTTTCCTCAACAAAAGGATATTCATCTTTACTCGGTCTAGACTTTGACTTCGACCTTTCCCTTCTTCCTTTATTTTGACTCTGCAAATGGCCTCTATTCACAACAAGAGGTTCTGCTTCTCCACTTGTGTTTTCTTGCTTTTCTTTCTTTCTTAATTCATAACAATACAAGGTAGCAGTTACTTCACTAAGAGACACAACAGCCTTCCTATGAAGTAGAGTAGTTTCAAGAAACTCAAATTCACGAGGAAGTGATCCCAACAACATTAGAGCCAGATCTTCATCATCAAAAGTTGCGTTCATATTCATCAAATCAGTTACTAGCTGATTGAAACTAGTAATATAATCATTTAGAGAGGTACCAGGAACATACTTGAAGCGAAACAATCTCTTTTTCATATAGAGCTTACTCTGACGTCTTTACTTCAAGAATTTCTCCTCCATAGCCTCCCACAATTTACTTATAGAAATTTCTTTATAAAATGCATACTTCTGCTCTCTTAAAAGACATGTTTGAATGGTACCACATATCATTCTATTTATAGTCTTTCATTCTTTCTCCTCAACATCATCTAGTTTATTTTCTTCAATGGCAATGTCTAGACCCTGTTAAAAGAGGACATCCAGAACCTCACTTTGCCACATGCCAAAATGACTGGTACCATCAAAAATCTCCATTGCAAATCTTGCATTTGTCACAGCAGTTCTTGCCAAAATTGAAGATGAAGAAGCTGTGCACTTCGATGTGAATTCTTTTGTGTTGTCTGTCATTTCTGCTACAAATTTTATTTAATAACTATCGATGTGGAATGCCAACTAGCCTAAGGAAAATTTTTTCTGATGTGGAAGATCAGTGTAAGCCGCAACCACAGAGCATACTAAAATAACCTAAGAGCTCGAAATGCCAACTAGCCTAAAGAAAATTTTTCTGATGTGGAAGATCAGCTTAAATAGCAACCACAAAGTATATTAATATAAACCTGGAGCTTTGATACCAATTGTTATGCACAATAGGGTTAATTTCCACCAAAGATAAAAAGTTAGGAACTGTTATTTAGATGGCTAGCGTGAAAATGATTGTACAAAAAATCACCCCAAGATAAAATTTCTAGGAAAGTATGGTGGGATACACTAGTCCGCTTAACAACTCCTAGACAAAATTTTATCAAGACAAGTAATTTTAATAACACAATAATCAACAATAACTATTCCCGATAATAACTATTAAATAGGCATAAAAAACACAAAATTTAAAAAGGTTCGGCCAATTATGCCTACGTCCTCAGACACTACTAAAAGTTGGATTTGTGAGAGATTATATAAAATTTTGTCAAGGTAAGGAATTGTTATATATTGCCAAAATATATAAGTCTCACATCGAAAATTTGAGTGATATGGAAGGAGCCCTCTCTCTATAAAAAGGGTTTCTCTCCCTTTAGTTCGTCCATCCCAAAATTCCCTTTTCTTCTTTCATTGAAAATTTATTCCTTCTTTCCTTTTATAATATTTCCTTGATTAGTAAAATATTATTTTAGTAATATTTGAGGACGTAGGTATAATTGGTTGAACCTCGTTAAATTTTGGTATATTTTTATGTCTATTTAATAACTATTGTTATTGTTAATTATTATACTATTAAAATTACTTGTCTTGATAAAGTTTTGTCAAGGTGTTAATTTTTAAGCGGATTAGTATATCCCACCACACTTTACTGAAAATTTTATCTTAAGATAATTTTTAGTACAATTATTTTCACACTATCTTGACAACCGTTCTCAAAGTAAACTTATTATCTTTGGTAAAAATTAACCCCACTCTACACACCACTTCCATGCTTATTCATGAAGCCAAAAGGCCCAGCGAAGGGGTGCATTTTTTATGATTACCAGAAATTCGAACTAGATGAACCTAACTGACTCCTATTTCTGCAAAAATTGGATGCCAATTGCAAACTATAAACAAAGTTCAAAAAACAAAATCAGAACCAACAAGCGGTGTACCATCTGCATCTTCTTCATCGACGAAGAGCGGAAAGTCCAGCCAAGTCTCCGGGTGCATGGAAACGTTCCTCGCAAACGCAAGAACCTCCTCTGTCACGCCCACCGCCTCCACTGCCGCCTCCCCCTCCCCTTCCGACTCCAAGTCCGGACCGAGAAAGCTCGACGCGATCTTCGAAATCTCCGTCACCGCCTTGTTGTTGGAGAGCCGCAAGATCCCGGATCGAACCCTCCCGCCAATTTCGGCCAAATCGCCGCGGATCCCACCAATCCCCGTTTCCTCCACTGCCCCGTCCTCTCCGGCGGACGGATCGGGTTCGGCGGGAGATGCGGCGGCGCGGGGGAATCGGGGGCGGGGGGCGGGGCGAGGAAGGAGGCGACGCCCCAGAACTGGCGCGAGAGGGTCTTGGTGATCTCCGAGAGGTCCTCCTTCACGCCCCGCGGCGAGGCAGCGGGATCGGCGAGTTCGCCGGCGGCGGCCGCGGAGTTGGAGTCGAAGTCGTCGTCGGCGTCGGCGTCGTCGTCGAGCTTGAGGGAGTTGGCGAGGGACCTCGCCAGCCACGCCATCGCTCCTGCTCTCTCCAACACGATGATTTTGGTCCACTTTTCGAGGGGAAGGCCACTCTTATATACTCTCTCGGATTTGCTGCATCCTAATTAACGGCGTCATATTAGCATATTCCGTCTATCCGGTGGTGACCCAATCGAGATTAAGCTGTTGGATTTATTAGAGAAGTTTTTTTCAACGGCTCGAGTATATTTGGATTGATCAATTGAAAGTTCAAAATAATGAACATTAAAAACTCAAATTATTATCGATAAAATTGAAAATTATTGTGCTTACTATGATTGGTTTCATTCTTAAACTTGGAATTTTTTAGTTGCTTTTTAAAAATTGAGTGAATTTATTATGATATAAAATTTATATTATATGATTAAATAAATTTTAAATTTAATTAATAAAATATAAGATTTTAATAATTTAATTTAATTATATATAACTTTTTAAATTAATTTATCATAAAATTTAGTGGAATCAATTATTTAAGTTCATTGTTCATAATTTTTTATGCTAATTAGCATTGTTTAAAGATTTTAACACTATCTATATTATTGTTCAAACAAGAATAATGTTTTTTTTAAAATACAAACAGTCTCTAGTATTATTCTATTATCATCACTTGATGGTAGTTTACCCTTAATTTGCTTGAATTAATCTGCTAACAATATATAGATCAAAATTTTGTAATTAAATAAATTATAAATTTAATTAATAAAAACATATAATTTAATAGTTTGACTTAATTATATATAATTTTTTAAATTAATTTATCGTAAAAATTAATTGAATTAATTATTTTAGTTCACAATTTTTTGCACTGATTAGTGGTTAGTATTGTCTTAGGGGGCTTTAACAGAGTCCGTAACGCTATTAAGATTAGGATGATGCTTAAAAAAATCCAAATAATCGTTAGGATCATCCCGTTACCGTCACTTGACGGTAGCTATAAACACATAGACCCGAAAAAGCTACAAACCCGTCCCCCCGTAGCGATGCTCCTCGCACGGCCCGCCCCCTCCTCCGCCTCTCACCGCCGGCACGGCGCCGCCGTTTACACTCTCCGTCAAGACTCCAGCTTGAAGCTGCCCCTTCAACTTCCGGCCGCTGACATGCGCCGCCGCCGCCTCCTCCGCCTCGCCGGCGGCGGTGCGGGAGGGTCGCGTGGGAGGCTCTGTTCGTGCCGGTCGAATGTCGGCAAGTCTTCGCTCATCAACATGCTTGTTCGGAAGAAGGAAGTCGCCCTCACCTCTACGAAGCCAGGTGCATTTGCCCATCTCTAGCTCACTTGTTTTGTTGTTTAAGTTTCGATTCGTTTCGATTTCTGATACTGTTTTGGGTGGAAATTTTCTGTTTATGAAGTGCAATGGTAGATTTAGATTTTGGGCAATGCTTGATTGAGGTGAAATTTTTTTACTGTTTCATCTTTACATCTTGTTTCGTTACCATTTCCCGGGTAGAAATTTTGACTTGTTCATGGAATCACAAACACTTAAACGTCGTTAGTGTGTCATGTATCACTTGTGATGGATTGGATTGACTGAAGCCTTTTAAAATAAAAATCATTTTCATTTTTTGGATGCGGAGGACATTTAGATTTAGTTTAGTTCATTCTAGGTACATGAAATTTTGAACTTGAGCTTATCTCGACTGTTACATACACGGGGATCGTGGTGCAGGTAAAACGCAGCTGATAAATCACTTTTTGGTGAACAAGAGCCGGTACATAGTTGACTTGCCTGGATATGGGTAATTATTTGTTTTGTTCTTTTATGGTTCTGTGTTTGAAGTGTAGGTTTGATGGATACCTTGTGTTAAGGAATCACGAAACCGTATAAACGTTAACACCCAAAGCTAGTAGCAAAAACCAAGGGAAGAAGAAGAGCAGCGACGCTAGATAAAAAAACTTCAACTTTAGTCAACGTAGTAAGTAAATCTCAAATACATGACAACTTCTAATATGCCATAACTTAACTAAAACAAAGGATTTGACTAAAATACCCTTATATAATGACGCCTTTTAATATTAAATAAAATACTTGACAAAAATACCCCTAGTTAAATAGTCATAATCAGGGATTAAAATAAACTAATTAAAAGTTAGGCAACTTTAATTCTAATATAATTAGAAAACTATGAAAATTAAGATATTGTCTTTTATTAGTCTCCCTTGGTTGAAAAGAACTCGTCCTCGAGTTGTAAAGAAAGTCAATCTTTAAGATTTGTTGAATGAAGACCACGGGAAGTCTTGTTAGTATCATACAATGACAAGTTGAACTATGTGTCATCAATCCCCTCTGCGGAAAACAAACGTGTCCTCGAGTTTGCAACTTACTATGTGTCATCAATCCCCTCTGCGGAAAACAAACGTGTCCTCGAGTTTGCAACTTCATGTTTTGGTTAATGCTCAAGTTGCATTTTGAGAGATAAAAAATTCATCCAATTACTCTGATAATGTTCAATCTAAACTTGACAAATCAATTTTTGAATTAGAAGCTTCGAGTAATCATTGTTAATATCTTAATAATATGGATCATCATAAGGCTCTTCAATTAACAAGTCGGGTTTAGATGAAACTTTAATATCGTCAAACAATGATGATGAAGATTTTTTCAAGCTCGTTTGTAACAAACAAATAAAGAATTTCCTCTTGTGGCTCTTTAACTGTAGTATTCACACATTCAAGTGTATCAACTTGAAGAGAAATAGAATAAGAACAATTGTATAACATTTAAATTTCCACAATCTCATCTTCAGAATGCACACCAGAAGTATCTTCACTTGAATTGTCAATAATAGACTCATACTAATATCAACTTGTGCAAGATCAGTAGGGACTTGAGCTGGCGGAGGTGGTTGTTCTAAAGTGGGGCAAAATTTGATGATGAACCGGATGTGGTGTCATAGTTGAAAAGACTTGAGTAGACACCATGGCAGCAACAAGAGGTGGGTGCATTCATTCTCTCCAATTGAGGAGTTTGACCAGCCAACTACATTGTTTAACATCTATTAAAATGTTCATTAAATTCTGACAAAGGATCGTAAGCTTTCATCCGGGTCACATAACTCTCTTGTCGACTATTAGCATCACTCAATGCTTGTAAAATAAGATTAAGTTGATCCTCTATTGTTTGAGGATTAGAAGTCTCAAACTTACTATGATGTAACTCATCTTTCAAAGTCCAAGAGTGTTGATAACAAGAAGATTGAGTCTTATCACAATACCAATGATTCATCTCAAAGTAATAATTAAACATATTGTTTTGAAGTCATGATCAAATAGACTAATCACCAAATAGATAACCCCCGGCTCTGGTTGACTTGCAGGCAGATATACCACGTTGGACAACAATTCTTAAGATAATATATGCAAACTGCCCCAACAAAATAATATATCCAATGACAATAGTCAGGCAACAACTAACATGTGAGGATTCCAATGTCAGTAATTGCAGCAATAACAAGGTTGTAACTTAAAGAACATAAAAAACAAGAGGAGCAGAAACTTTGTTGTCGATCCACACAAAAATTTAAACCCAAGCGTAATAACTATTTCCAGACTTGTATAGTTGCAAAGAACAGGTCCAAGATGTCACCTTTAGATCAACTAGATATCAGCAATCATAGCAACAACCAATCTGTCCAGCAGCACCAATTGATATCGCCAATGGGCAAAACAAGCAGATACAAGATCTCGCCCCTTCAAAAGTTCAGATCTGACTTGGCTAGAATTGCAAGGAAGGGACAAACGGCAACCAAAACAATGCCCCTTTGCAAGGATTGCAAAATTAGAACAGGTTTGATGTCGACTTGGTGTTGAGACTCAGGCAGCATAAATCTGATAAGAATCAACTTTTCTGCGTGATAAATCCAGGAGTTGTAGATGGTGCCAAACCAAAAACAGAGAAAAGATGTTGCCAAGCGGTGTGTAAGCCTTGATTGGATAGGAATTGCAAGGAGCAAATAGACTTGGTTAAACTCAACCTTAAGGAGGATTATTTGTTGCCCAAACTGCAATAATTGCAGGATAAAAACAGCAGCAATACAAGGATAGCCAAGCAACTAGAAGAAGACCCAATGCTTCTCAACCCCTATGCTTGTAGTCGCCTTGTAGTGTATAATCCAAATAGCAGCAGCAACGATAATTGGTCTTCAAACACCAATAGTTGAATGTCGCCAGGTCTAGGAGAGCCAAACAAGCGGCACAAAACTGTATAGATCCAAGTTTACTGCATGATGAAATCCAGCCAATATAGATGGTGGTGTTGGTGTGGTGATGGAGAAGAACAGAAAACACTTTGAAAAACAAACAAGTTGGATGAAGGAGGTGGTGTAGACACCTGAAGAATCAATGGCTCTGAATACCAATTGATGGATACCTTGTGTTAAGGAATCTGATAACTAGGCTACAGACTCCAACGACGAAGCCGTATAAACCTTAATGCCCAAGCTTGAAGAAGCAAAAGTAGCAAAAACCAAGGGAAGAAGAAGAGCAGCGACTCCAGATAAAAAAACTTCAACTTTATTCAACATAGTAATTAAATCTCAAATACGTGATAACTTCTAACATATATGCCATAACTTAACTAAAACAAAAGAGTTGATTAAAGTACCCCTATATAATGACACCTTCTAATATTAAATAAAATATTTGACTAAAATATCCCTGGTTAAATAAGCATAATCAGGGATTAAAAATAAACTAACTAAAAGATTATCTTAGGCAACTTTAATTCTAATATAATTAGAAAACTATGAAAATTAAGATATTGTCCTTCATCAAGGTAACAACCACAGATTTAAATGTCGTTCTTGTTCCACTAAGAAACATTTAGTGTCTTTGTAAACAAAGAAAAGCTTATATGAAATAAGGATCAGGACTTACCTTGGGCTGTAGGTAGCTGGACGTGGTTGGGAGCGCTAGTATATTTTCTTGACGTGGTTCTTGTTGAAATATATAGAAAATCAATAGCAGAAAACTAAATGAGAATTAGGACAATGGAAGCGTGGTGGGAAAGAAGAGTACCAATAAAGAAGAGAGAATAGATACGTGAAGTTGGCAATCCATGTGATTGCCATCATCTTATTATATCGGAATCTGCAAAAACAATTAAATATTAAATTACATGGCTGTTACTAAAATCCCTCTGATTTCTAAACGGCAAATCAATACACAACCAATGCTTATAATTTACTCTGGCATGTTCAAACTCATCCACAAAGGTTGTAATTGTTAACCTGATAAGACTCAACAGTTCTAATGCGGTACATGAAGAAGCTACTACTCTAATAAATTTAGATTTACAGAGTTAGTACTTCATAACCCATGCTTCCCTTTAATCATGACTTAAATATCTGAATGGAAGGTAAACCCCCTGGTTTTGGGTTCTAATGGTTGCAAATGGATGCTCAAGAGTGTATGTATGCATACCGGTGGGCTGCATACTTCACACAAAGGTTTACTCGTCCTTCACAACTTAAGCCCATGGAAGAAGGGGAGACCAGGTAAATGGGGCAGATGAAATTTAGTAATAATATGAAGTCTTAGACTTCCATTAGATGTAGTGAAAACAAACTTGATTACAGAAGACTGAGTCACAGAAGTGAAGTATTTTGTATTCCTATTTTCTTGTTGATATCCGGAGCTCTTCCCAATATTGCTTAGAGCTTTGTGTTACCTAGGCAAGATGTCACGCCATGTGCGGCCAATATTAGTGATATACTCCAATTTTATACATAATCTTCATTGAGTTAGAATATAATAATTTGATATCTTAGAGGTGGATTCTAATTTAAAGATAAATTTTAATTGAGGAGATAAACTATATTAATTTGAGTTTTTTCAATTTGTTCTTTTTGATTGGTTGAATCTCCTACTTTTCATCAAAAGTCAATTTTTAGTTCCTATTTTATTAATAAGAGTTCATTTTTTGGAGGTTGTTTCACACCAATATTTGTAATTAGCAATTGGCTGGTCATGAATCACACTTTTGTGTAAGATATCATTGGTATGATGTAATGAATGTCATAATGATGGCATAAAGGAAGCTTTGTTTCAATTGAATTATTTTAATTTGGTAAGAGGCAAGTTACCCTTTTCTTTTTGGTTAAATTTTTTTTGTTAAAATGATAGTAAGATAAGAAAACAAAAAAAGAAATAAATACACAGCTTAACAGTGCTCTTAATTTCTTCACTTCTATCACAAATTTTGTTTTTGCAATGCTAGACATTTGATGAGAGCAAAGCACTTACTGTTCCTACATTTGTGTCCCTTTGCTGTAACTTGCAGATATGCCAATGCATCTGAATCAGCTCGAAATGATTGGTTTTCATTCACGAATGGCTACTTTCTGAATAGGGATACTCTTGTTTCTGTGTTACTTCTCGTCGATGCTAGTAGCCCACCACAAATGATTGACCTAGATTGTGCAAAGTGGCTTGGTCGCAATAATGTATTTTATTCTCCATTCTCAAATATTCCTATTTTTATGCCTAGCAATTTTTACTAATATCTTCTAAATATGGACTTTCAGATCCCTTTGATTCATGTTTTCACCAAGTGTGATAAGACGAAAGGTGGCAAAAATGCAAAGCGGCCCAAGGAAAACATTAAAGAGTTCCAAAGTCTTCTGAAAGAATACTTTCCTACATCTCCACCATGGATTATTATGACAAGCAGCGTTACTGGGTTAGGCGGGGATGAGCTTCTGTTGCATGCCACAGCTGAGAATTTACTGGGACAACTGATAATTATTTGACTCAGAAAAAAACCGATGAGGTTGTTGTATAGGTATTATGTTGATGTATACTGTATACTAATTTGTTGCTACTGTGGGAGGAAAAGTCGTGCAACAGTTGGGCGTTTAGGAGTGCATAAGCTTAAAATCTCCCTAAGAAAATCTCCCCACTCTGTATCTAACGGCTGACAATTTTGGCATCAATTCACTTCTAATTTGCATTCGACTTTTGTGATCATAGGATGTCTGTTTCACTAACAAACATTGCAGTGGTCCTAAAGTACATATGCATGATACACAATGGACAATCCTGACAAACTCAACTGAATTCACAGAAGAAGATATACTAGGTTACATCCAGAGCCCTGGTCTACTTGTCTTATTCCAGACTTCAGCTTTGGCACCTTGGAGGCTTCATGCTTTTGTGTACATCTAGTTAGTGCTAATTCAATCGAGTTCGGCAAGGAGCTTGGTTCTTTCTTTGTCTGCTGCCATGGAACTCTGCTTTTGGTATGCGGAATATGATTAGTATTGGATAGCGAAGAATCGACTATCTTAATCATGCATCTATTTTTTTCCACGCCTCCTGCTTTCACTTACTCTCCAGAAAGAGTCCACAATTTCACCCGTGTGCATGAAATATGCTCGCTCAATGTTTCCAATTAATGAAATTAAGCATTGAAATGACGTGACATCGCAGCGTCTCAAAAAAATTCTTTCCTTCTGGACTGCAGCTTGCGTGCGTAGAAGATGACCGTGGTTAGTACGTTTGTACACCACTACCGCAAGATTTATCCAACTTCGTGGAAACTTCTGATCATAGACTGGGCTGGCAAAGCATGGGAAAGAGCACAAACTAGCATGGAGTATGGCATCACCTTTTACTTTGACAACTTGATGAACTTCAATTAATCAAAGCCATAATAAAACCTAAACTTTATGCGTTCAGATACAATGAACCATCACTATGAACCATACCTCATCCACCAAATAATGAGAATCACCATCATCTGCTACCTGGGTGGACCTGCTGCCCCTGCTTTGACAATGGTGTTTTTATTGCAAGTTCATGCGCGGGTTGTTTGGAGGACAATTACATGCAGACATGGGCAGGGACAAGGATAGAGAAAGAGCCTACCCCAATTGAGCCCTCTTTGCACCACTTGACATTTAATTTGCCATTAACCTAGTTCCTCATCTTTGGGCAGATTTGGAGTTAGCTTCCTGGTAGCATCCTCTAGCTTCAACAATTTTTGCTTTTGACTATATAGAGAATTAGCACCTTGAATAATGTTAATTTAATATTATTTTATTTAAAGTAGCTGGTTAATTTCCACCTTTGCAAGCTAGCAAAAGAACTAGTTTGATGCAAAATTGTTATTGATTTTCAAATATATTGGTAAACAGATGGTGACTAGGTGAAGGGCCGCATATATTCATCACATATAACATGTTCAAGGGTCTAAATGTAATCAATAATTCATTTATCTAGCCATATAAATCAAATGCGGTAATTATTGTAACATTCCAATATTACAATTTGGTACCAGTGCTACAGTGATCTGGACTAGACTACTATTAGCCATAGGTTGTTTTTAAGAATTTTGAGGATATAATTTTTTAAGATAAATGGATTACAAGATCTTAAAAATTAGTCTCATATCTAATATTTATAGGAATAAGATTCAATTTATTAATAGTAGCAAACTCGAAATTTTCAATTTTAATTAACAATTTGTAAAGAAATGTCTTAAACCATTAATTTACACTTTGCAATAGGTTGTTAAATTCATTTAAAGATAAATACAATGATTTATTCCCTCTTATGAAATATGAAAAAGTGCATAAACATTTATTGCGGCAAGTGGAAATAATAGGTACATGTTACTAGTCAACTACGAGGCAGTCAAAATTATACTATTTCAACCTAAATCGGAGTCATGTCCGACTCGGCTTATTTCAGCCTATTTGACTCGATCTAGTGAGCCTAGTTGACTCAATCACCTTTTTTTCCAGTTTTCATCTTTTTTTTGACCATTTACAATAATTTGAAACTTTTTATATTAATTTAAATATATTTTTGAATTATTTGACATATTTTGATATTATAAATATTTTCTTTAGTTATTATTTATTTTTATTATTGTTATTTTTCTCTTGTTATTTATATATTTATCGATTATAATACATAATTATGTGATTATTTATTATTATTGATGATATATTTACTTATTAATATTAATTTTAATTATGTTTATCAAATTTTATTTAATTAATTATTTATTTACCTATTTATTTATTTAATTCTTCGCAATGTTATTGTTTATCTGCGTTTAGACAGGAAGAGATGGATAAAGAGGTAGGTAAAATTCAAAGAGAAATGTGGAAGGCAAATAAGAGACTTATTGGTGGGTGTGTTTCATTCCTCAGGGAGGAGTATTTGGAAGTTCTCTTTGTTTTGAGGAGGTCGGCTATATCGTGAGTACGGTGTTTCATTGTGAGTTTTGAGACCGAGGACTCTCCCTCTCCCCTCTCCTTGAGAGGGGAGAGGCTCCCAAAAGGGGTATGTTCTCCCCTGTAGAGACGATGAAAGGGTGTGTTATTCCTCATGGATATGCCAAAGAGCTTTAGGTGAGTTCATGTGCTTTCATAGATGTTTCAAGCCTCAAAAAACGTCATAGGAGTGTGTCTTCATAGATGCGTCAAAGGAGTGTGTCCTTCCATATGAGAGGCTTGAAGCCTTGGGGAGATGCCAAAAAGCTATGGAGCAATTGGAGGGTCTCATTGTGAGACAGTTGATGGAGGAATGAAATCAATTACAGACTTCAGAGCGAGTGGATCTCCATTAGACACTATATGGCCTTGCCTAGTCTCACACTATAAGGACTCACCCTCGAATATGCAAGTGAGATGTTGATCTCAGAGTGAGATCATTGGGTTATAAATTAGACAGTTGGGGTAAGCCGAGGCTTGGCTTGGTGCTAATGAGAGAATACCAGGAAATTGTTTCTTGTGAAGTGTAGACACTTGCTTGGCATTGAGTTTTACACCCAATCATCAACTATGTACAATTGCTTCACTAAGAACAGCACTAATCAATTTGTCAGGTTCTCAACCTTTATAATTGATAACTATTTGGGAGAAGTTTTCTCCTTTGGTTGTAATAGGTTTGTAATCCTAGTTTATTAGGGAACGATTTCACTCATGTATTTTTGTATTGATTTTACTCATGTTTTGGGTTGTAGTTTTCCTTCGTATTGAGAAAGGTTTCTACAATTTTGTATGTGCTCATGAAATTTTGTATGTTCTCTATGTGATTATTGAAAACGCTATCAGGTCCAACAAATATGCTTTATGTAGCTTCTTAAGTAATTTAACAGAAGTAATTACTGAGTTGATGTTTTTTTAGATGTTTAGCACGTGCTACAGAAATAAGGAAGGGAAAAAATGAATGTTCAATTATCTGAACTCGTGATAATAGAAATATTTCTCTAATGTAGATAAGAATTCAAGTATAAATTAAAAAGTCTGGAGATCAAATTTAATGTAGAAAATAGGGCTTCAAGTATAAATTAGAAAGTCTTGAGGTTAAATTTAATCTAGAAAATAGGGCTGCAAGTGGTCAATCGGTTTATAGTTTTACCAATCATTTCGAATTTAGTCGAAATAAAATGGCTAAGTATTTTTTCTATCGTTTAAGAAAATGACTAAAAAGTGGTAAATTTAATCAAGCTTTTAGCCACTGTCATTACTGTTTTAATGATTTATGGTTTTATTTATTTTTGAAAATAATAATATAATAATATTAATTAATATGAAAAAAGAAGAAGTGTTATTGCTAGAGGTGAGCATAATTTGGTTAAAACTAAAAATTGAACTGAATTAAATTTGAATTAGCAATTTGGTTTGGTTTTGAAAAAATTAATTTGGTTTTTAGGAGGGACATAAAGAAATTGATGTATATATTGATATTTCTAATTGAAATAATCAATTTTTTTAAAAAAAATTCAAAATCTATATTTTATGTTAATTATCATAAAGTTAAAATATTTATATGATGAAATTTTATTTATTTTATATGATATATCCAATTAAAATTATTTCACTAAAATAAGGGTATAATTATGATTAAATAATCAAACAAATTTTTTTATGACTTATGATTTAATTTGGTTATTCTACCGATTCAGTTTGGTTTAGTTTTAAGGGTAATTTGGTCAAAATTTAGTTACAAAATTTGGCACCTTAATGGAATTTTGTTAATTCGATTTGGCCGACCGAATGCTCACCCTTAGTTATGACTAAGTTTAATTAAAAATTTATATTATTATATATTTTGAAAAGTTGATTTTACATAATATATAATCTAATTGACAACAAATTTATGATCTTGACAATGACTTTATGTTACTAATGACTCATGTAGTTCAAATTCAAATTCATCGATTACTAATCGTTTATCGTCGGTCAAAGTAATAAAAAAATAGTAAATAATATTGTAACAGTTAATAATTAAGAAATTTATAAATGATAATATTAAATATCTTTAGCTACACCGTAATCGCATCACTTATACCCCTACTAAAAACGGATAAGCTCGGTACATTTTTTTCTTGAATAATTAATAATATATGGTTAATAAAGTTACAGAACTTTCCATCTTTAAGGATTTTAGGATTTGTTAACAGATATTATATATACTCTAAGATTGACTATGCAATAATAAGGTGGAGTATTTTTACTGTTTTTTTTCCAGAAAGGAGTAATTTTTATTGTTGATCCAATCACATCCTTCAATAGGTTCTCCAATCAATCTCTATATAAAACAAGCAAATTGCCTTCAAACCCTTGTTTGACAAATCTGAAATCCTAAACTAGATATGAAACTGCTTGACAAGACCTTTCACTTCACTATATTAACTATTTTTGTCCTTGTCAGTTGTGATCCGTAGATCATGCAAATAACATAAATTAATTTATATCCATCAATTACCGGTCAGTCAACAAATTAAGAGCTTAATTCATAAATATAATAGTTCTCTAAATTAATACAAGAATCATCAAAATGATAAGTTCTGATCTACGATTTCGCATTCAACACTCTACGTATGCTATGATAATCAAACCCGCTTAGTTTTTTTCTTGGACTGATTTTTAGCTTTGACTTCCTTATACATGTTGAATTAACTGCTACTAAATACTAATAGGTTAAATTGAGTCCAATTGAATGATCAATATCATTCCAGACACATCTGTATCAACCCGTAAAGAGGCTGATTACTCTGACATTTGAGTTCGGATTGAACGTGTAACAAAGTTTTGATTTCGGTTTAAATGAACCTGATTCATGGATCATCCCCATAGTCATTAGTTGGTTTAATTAAGTTTTCAAGGCAATTTATTTAATCATCCACCGTTACATATATTTATATAGGAAAATACTATTTATATTTCTAAACTTCACTTTGAGAAGTCATGTTATCTCTATAAGAGCATTGAATTTGATTTGAAAATTGCGTTGTGGAAGTGTATAGCACAATTCATTTATATTATTTAGTTCACAGCAAAAGGATCACCATTTGTATATTATTTAGTTCACTTCTAATTTTGATTGCTTAACCTTTTAGAAATCAAATGTAATTTTCTGTCGTTGATACATGTATAAAAGTGATTATTTTATTATTGTTACACCATGACAGAGAATAGAAATAAATTAAGAAATGGATACATAATGCTGAGTTACATGTGGAACACAACCAAAAAATGGAAGTGACATTAAGCATTGCTGCTTTGGGGAGTAGTAGAGCAAATATGAGCTCGACATGTTGAAGGTTGGTACAACTTATTCATTGGTACAATTTGAGACAAACGAAGCATATAAAATATTACAATCCAATTTGAACAGAGAATGATGAATGTGAGTTAGGAGCAAATATTTTATAACTAGCAGGTAGCAAGTTGCACTACACGCTACCGTCCTCCACTAAGGAAGCCATGGTGCCGGGGCTCAGCAGTGGGAAGCTAAACCACGGCGACTGCACCGCCAATGGAGACGCGAGAAAGTCGAAAGGGCCGACCTCGAATTCTTCCGGCGGCAAATTCACGTCCAGCTCCGAGCTGCTAGTAGTGGCCGGCAGCAATGGCAACGTCCTTTCATCACACCCTTCCCGCAATGCCGCCGGCTCCGATCGGGGCAGTCGGAGAGCCGGCGGCACGACCCGCCGGAACCCACCCTCTTGCCGCCGGCGGCGGTGGAATCACCCCTAGGGGAGCCGGTAAGCTTCTGCACAAGGTGCCGGAAGCCCCTGGGGTCCACTATGTACACCTTGGGGGGCATTGTGTTGGAGTGGCGCCGGCCGGCAGGAGACGCCGCCGGCGACCTCCGGACAGATTGGAGAGTGAATGTTTCGAGCTTGTTGCCGTGGGAATCCATGATGACGTGAAGAGACGGGCCTTTCTTGGATGGTTTGCCCATTGTTACAAAAAATGTTGCACGCAAGTAACAACTATAATTTGCTGGTTGAGGAGTATGGCCTATGATTGAGTTAGAAGGAAAATTGGTATCGGTATTGGTATATATATAGAGGGATCGAAGGGTCGTGTTTAGAAGTCGTCAGAGTGGCGTCAGGCGGCGGGGGTGGGGACGGAGAGACAGTCAAGGGATGGAGGTCATGGCGGCCCCCTTTACCAGCGATGTGGACGTTACTTATTTCACTGATTGATTGATTATTCAAGGCGTTCTTGGACTTATTATTTTTAACCATGTCTCGATTCATCATAGACATAAAATGAAAGAATTACACTGTTCATTGCCTTGAGATTTGACTAAACCATTGTTATAAGTAGCTTGTGCTACCAGTATTTGCGGAAACTATTTACCTAATGGTCGGATAAATCTATGTTATAGCAGAAGAAAATTTGCTAAAAACATTTAAATCAAATGTCTTCTATTACTTCCTGAACGGTTTAACTTAAAATTTATAAATTTAGTTAAAACCACTTAAGTGAATACTAATTTTATCCTATTAAAATTTTAAACTCAAGCTTCGAGCTTAACGTTATAGTTTTTTTGTCAATATTTTAGTTGTCAATAATCTTCATTTTGACATGAAGCAATTAATAATTGATAAGGATCCTTTACTTTCATAGAAACGCAGGTTGAGTGCCCCCAGTCTCAGGGTTGATTGGAACATATGTTTAGGCGACGAGTCTTTACAAGTGCTTCTAGATGAGACGATTATCTATGCCTATTAATCACTAACTGCTTTGATGCAATAACTATGGTTGGTGATGGTTTGGTTATTCGACTTTCAATTTTCTTTGTTGTAGGAATTGAACGATGCAAACAATGCCCATCACTCATATCTTGAATTTATTAATTATCCACATTATGAGCTTATTGAACTAGCTAATCAGAATTACTAGTTCAGTCTCTTCGGGGACATCCAATAAAAAAATCAACTCCTTTGTCTTTGAGTTCGAATACAGCCTATTAAAAGTCGAACTCTTTCGAATCAAATCAAAGCTATATAATACTCTCCTTAAGCATAAACAAGTTGCTTTGAAAACTAGCATGGCAATTGAGCTTTCCTTGCAGTAAAAGAACTTGTGCTTTTAAGCACACAAAGGAACAATATTATGATCATAAACTGTTGCTAATATGATTATTGGCAGTACATAGACTGATGATGAAGAAAGGTTCAGATTCCATGTAGCATACATGCATTTAAGCAGCTCTTTCCTACCGCCCTCCCAATGACAATGGGGTTATGCGAAAGCTACGTACACATCCTTGTCCATCAATCCCATGCTCCGAAGCTTCTCTTCCATTTCCCCTTCCCATCACTTACATTATCTGATTCCGAATGAATCTAGCAGGCAACCTCCGATACTGTTCTTAGTCTCCCATTTCGTTCATTATATTATCCATTGTCCCTTTCCATTGTCTGCCAATACTGGTGCGAGAATCGCATAATCTATTTGAACCTGCCGGATTCGGCTGATCCAAAACGAGTCCATCTCATGAAATGTTAGAGTGTTCATTTGTTGTTTGATTATACAGTCGAGAACGTTATAAGAGCAAATTAATCATATTAAATTTTATCATTCATTCATTCCAAAATTGCAAAATTATTACTGTTTAATTTTTTGTGTGCTATCTATCATGGGAAAATTTTGTTGGGTCATATCGCCGTCCCTTCCAACTGAGCATCTTCCCTGATTCAAATACCTATATTCGAAAGGCAATTTTAATTTGCAATGGCTCGTCATGGGAAATACTTAATCGTCTTAATTTATCCAACCTGTTTCTTGATCTCTCACTGAAAAAGGAGACCGATCATGTAGGATATCTTTTGGTCGAAAATAAAAAGGAAGTCATATTGGGTAAAAAATATATAAAGGAGGGAAGTCACACATTGCCCGGTCTATGTGAGAATTAAAAAATGAGTACAAGCAGGAAAGTTCATCTGTCCAATCAATTTCTTGTGGGTTCACTAGCAATCCATTTCTTCTGTTATCTAGAGAAGTTTGATGGCTTCTCTTCGTGCATTTGAAATGAGTGCAGTCAAGTGTTCTCTATGACCATGACGCCCTACTATTTTATTTCGATACATGTTCAGTCAAGTGTTCTCTATGACCATGACTCGATACTATTTTATTTCGATATATGTTTAAGTTCTGTAAGATCTATTACAGACAGCGTTGCCAGCTTGAATCATCTTATTTATAAGTAGATTGCACAAACTACCATTTGTCTCTTTTATTATAAAATGAACTCCCACAAGCAAAGCTGGGATGGGCTCAGATTAATTGGAACAATCGTACATGGGTTGCTTAAATAGCTTGCATATCGGCTTAAAAAAGGGCTGCCGATGATTAATCATAAACTTGTACTGATCTCTTAGACATTCTTTCCTTTGCTGCCTGCAATTTTTTTCAAATTCAAGGTATATATGTTAAAGGTCAAGCCATGTACTCTGACATGAAAACTTTCTTGTCCTGTTACATTATCCATGTAATATACACTGTACATGTCTCATGAGCCATGTCTAAACATTTTCATTGCCAATGTACTTACTGCCCTTACCAATTAAAACCCAAGTATTTAAGCGAGATTTTCATTCATGAAAAGAAAAATAATTAAAACCAAAAATATGTTTAACAAAGATCGCATTTGTTTATTTCTAGTAGAATCTGGAATGGTAGTATTGTGTTCTGCTTGCAGTTCAAATTGTTTTCTCAGATAATAATAGAAAATATATCTATAGACGAATCCAAGAGCTCAAGTTCAATGTTCCAAGTCCCATCATTCTAAGTTGAAGGAAACATTTTACCAACTTTCTAAGTTTTTGAGGGCGCGTCTCTTTTCGTGGCAGACAGATTCAGCAATATTAAACAGTAAATACTGCAGAGAATTTCTAGAATGGTGTTGAACAAAAAGAATAATAATAATAATTTCTTGAGTTCATCGCCTGTTTGCCAGTTTAAGTACGTTGCTCGAGAGTGTTAATACATAACATGCCATGTAACATTGCACAGAGTGACAGTAATTTTAAAATTTTTTAACATTGAATGTGGGAAGACTGTTTTGCTTAAAAGGAAGGTGTTGCTTATGAAGAGAGAACAGTGTAATCCACAACAACCAGCAACCTTTCTTTACAAAGCAAACCTAATATATAAACTCATCAACTGCACAGATTCTCATAGAGTCTACTCTTCACATCGAGATAGGACTCAGACTTCACATGCAACTGCAGCAACATGAACCACAATTGTTGTCTCAGAAGTTGAGCTGCTCTTGAACAAACGGAGGAGCTCTTCCACTCTATTATTTCAGAAAAATAAAAATTGTTGGCCACCATGACCTGGAGTTGAAGGGAGGTAATGCCAGCCTTTGCCATTTGCCAATTCTTCCTGGTCAGCCTTGCAGGGAAGTTGAAATGTAGAATGCTTTCCTTAGAAAAAAAAGGTGACCATACGAGAACTGTACAGTACACGGATGACTGTTAGAATTGAAGTGCAAAGGATAAAAACATGAGAAATGGGCAAGCAATACCCACAATGTTAAAACTCAACCAATCAACCATTCCTGGTCTACAGTCATTCTTCGATTATATGTCGGTGTAGATCTTATTGAAAGTGCTCCAGCATCTCCAGACACAAATGAGCAAAAAATAAACAAATTGGCCGCAGATATCCAACAAACCCTCGGATTTCTCTTGATACCTACAACACGTGCAAGCCACATGTTCTAAAAGTAATACCACGGCCTTGTTCACTCCCAGAAGCACTGGAGTGGCAGATAGTCAAATCCCCACACATGAATATGATCACCCAATCTCGTTCAACGTGGGCATTTCAATCAAACAACATCCAAAAAGAAAAAGAAAAGAAAAGAAAACAACCATGAAAGTCGAGGCAAATGGGAACACTTTAGTTTCCCAATCAAAGGGTCATTCTGTCAAGTGTGGTGTATCTCAGCTTTCAGTGTTTCCTTGCAGCAACGGGTAAATAAATCCACACTGCTTTCCATGCACCGATGCTATCGTTCATTTTTATGCTCGGCAAAAAGCAAATGACCCATTGCCAGACCCTCCTCCATCTTTCGAGGCAAACAAGACCTGGTACCAATTTTGACCATTAAATGAAGCCATTGCAGTTCGTGAGCATCAATGAAGTGACTTCACTTCAGTTTGACGAAGGACCAATCAGAGAAATAGATACGACAGGAAACTGGAGGGAGCGAGACAAGCAGTTTGTTTCACTTCGGTGGCTCCAGATTTAGAAGGTACCCGTGGCGATGGACCATGGTCATGTCTGATAGACAAATAGTTTTCTGGATATGTAATGTAATGGTGCTTGAAGCATATTTTGGCAATCACCACTGCGAGAATCCACCAAAGAAAGGAACATGTAGAAAGCGGTCCTCCCCAATCTATAAGTAAACAAATTATGCGGGACAGTCTGATCTGTTGCCGAAGCCGTAGAAACAAATCCAGCACTTGCTTCCATGCACACCTTTCGAAAGATCAAAGTGTTGTCAAAAAGTTGAAAAACAGGTACAAGCTCTAGTAAAAAAAATCCGGAAGTTTCTCTCCAATGTCTAACACAAATTCTCCAACTCCGGAGGACATGAACGTTTAAAATGTATATCCTAAATGTTGAGGAATGGCCAATTGGCCACAATTACATTTCAGGTTGCAAGCATTCCCTAGCTTCAGTGCGATGAAGAGCAAACAGGAGATTATAAATGGATGTATTGTAAGAAATAGCTTGCTCAAATGAAACTTTAAAGACGATTTTTCCAGTAACAATTGTGCAATATAAGCTGTACCGCATCATTCTAAATTCATTACATAAAATCATGTACACGGTACACCATCAAACTGGCATCTATGCTTATAAGGGACTTATCCTCTTCATCTTTCATACAAGAACAAAACTGGCCCATTCACAGATTCCGACTAGCTTATTTTGAGAACATGTCCAACCCCTTCCACCAACATTGCCGCTTCACAGTGAACCTTTCCAGGCTACATTATGTCCATGTCTTCGACTATGCATACCATAGTAGCAAAACGAATGAATTATGGCGTGTAATATACACATGAGAGGAACATGTAAGTACCTCAGCTCTGAACACTACAAAGTGAATAGTCCGCCCCTGCATGTTTGTTACCATCAAAACTTCCAGCAAAGGGCGATCACATTGGCTCTTCGACAGGCCCTAAGAACTGGCAAGATCTAATTAATCAGACAACCGATGTTCTTCACTTTATTGAATCGTTCTTGTAAGCTTGCACTTGGATATGAAAGAGGTGGGCGTAAAACTGAGACTGCATAGCTTTAAAAGCTCAGACGCCCGCTGTTTGAGTGAAGGACTACAGCCACTCTGTATCACAAGCAAAAGCTTTGCAGCCAATCCTGCTTCAACTGCTCGGGGAGCGCATTCTTCTGGTGCCAACTCACACACAGCCCAGACAATGGAAATGGCATGTTCAGTGCAACTCTCAGAGATTCGCATCAACAACTTCACAACATTTGGGATAGTATTTGAGCACTCTTTAAGGGCCACTCTTCCCTCTTGCAATGTGGAAAGCACCTCTAATATGTAGAGTGCAGACTCCAAACAATCGGGATTCAAGTTGGGCAAGAGCTCCACAAGCTGGGGAACAGCCCCAACGCTTACAACCAAGCTCCTGACCTGCTCACGAGAACAAATACTCTTAAGAAGGCTAAGTCCAGCAACAGGACCATTGGGGAACCTCTTATCCCGGACCAATCTCAACAAACCAACCAAAAGGCTCAGACTTGAGAGAATTTCCGATCTGAAATTCTTCTCATCCATGAGCAACTCAATCAACCTGGTGCAGTTGATCTTCGTATCTATCGACCCTTCATTCAACAAGTCCACCACCAATGAGATCTTCGCCGGCTGCATCAAATTCAACTTGGACTCGGAATCCAGCAGCAAATTCCCCAAAATGGCTACCACCTCAGACCCAACAGCATGAGAAGTAAAAGGACCGAGCAGGGAGCACAGCAACTCAATCCCGGATTCATCCACCAGAGTCTTCTTAGCAGAAGCATGGGCAACAACCACCTTCTGCAAGTCCTTGAGCGTCTGGACCCTGGCCTGGCCCTTGGCCTTCTTGAGACAGTCCAACAGCTCCCTCACCCTCCCCTGCACATCCTCCGACCTCTTCTTCGCCTGCAAATACTTCTGGGAGTACCAACTGTAGATCAAATGAGAAAGGGTCTCGTTGGGAGTGATGGAGTCGTCCCAAAGCTCCTGCATGGTGGTGGGGCAGGTGAAATGACCCAGCGAGAACCATTTGAGAATGTTGCTCTTCTCGTAGGTCTGACCAGTGCAGAGCGTGACGGGGTCCTGCATCGGCTCCAATGAGATGGGGCAGATGAACACCGACGGAACCTCCACCATCTCCAACTCCTCAATCATCTTCCTCAACTCCAACTTCTCCCCACCACCACCACCGCCGCCGCCCAAGACACCATTTTTCACCGAGACCTCCACTTCCAACACATGCCCACCACCCTCAAACACCATTTCCCCATCCTTCCTCCGAGAGGGAAGCCGGAAAAGCGGCATCTTTCAGAGGAAGCAGCAGCAAGAGCACACACCACAGAAAACCCAAAACCACAAAAGAACCACCAAAAACGGCAGCTAAAGAAGAGCCAAGGAGCGATTGGTGAGGCAGCCATTAGAGGGCATTGGGAGGAGGAAGTACCAACCGTTCCCAACCTGCTTTATCTGGCCCTTCACGCCATCTTTTCCCCCAGTCAAAAAAACCAGCAACCCCACCACCACCACCAACACCACCATCATCAAAAACATCATCAAACCAATCACCTCAAAAGCCCCAAATCACCAACCAAAAAAGGTAGCCACACTAGTACCGGTGAGGCGTTGAGCACTCGTACTACCACTCAGAGGCGCCACAAAAATCCAATCTTTGCACCCAAAAAGAGGCAGATTTGACGGTGCAAGTGGCCACGACAAGCGACGATCGATAGCTCGATCGACGGAGGAGGAGGTTGGGAAGGAGATCTTACCGGATGGAGGTGGTGGAGATCTCTGCAACTCCGGGAAAGAGGAGTTGTTGGGAGAGGGAAGGTGGGCTGGTGGAGGCAACCCTTTTTGGGGGATTGGAGATATGAAGAAATAATTAAAAAAAAGGTGGGAAAATTAAAAAAAATAGGAAATGACGGATTTGGGCTTCGTGGGATTGGAATTTGGTGCCGGGTTCCACGGTCGTGCTGATGACGGTGGAAAGTGGATCGAGGCGCTTGGTTGGAGGGTGAAATTACAGATTTGCACTCCTGTTTGAATTTTACTCAATATTAAGTTTTTTTTTACTCAAATAAATCTATTTTTTTATCAGAATAAATCTATTTTATAAATTTATATCTTCTCTTCTTAAGAACGTGTATGTTAATTTTATTACATCCTTGAGTCCTCCCTGTATGCTTTATTAAACTACACTAATATTTTCAAAAAGAATGTAAAATTTGCTTTCTAATTAATGATTTTCTCGAATTTTGTTAATTATATCTTTTTCGTTCAATGGAAAAAATTATACATGTTTTTTGGATTACAATATTGTTTATTCGAAATTTAAAACTACCACTGGATTTGAAAGGCCTTAAATATGTTATTAAAATCACAATCAAACTTTAAAATGTAAAAACAATACAATTTTATACTACTTGTAGCTGATACAAATAAATCTTTTGTTTTAAACTGATCTATGCAACAAAGCTTTAAAAAAAATATTAAGAGGATGAAGGCTACATAAACTTAATAAATAATTTTTCGTAATCTAATGTGCCTTTTATTTTGGGGGAATATGCCTTTTAACTTAACCATAAAAAAAGAGAACCTACACGAAGGGTATAAAGATCATTTCAAACATAATCTGACGTCAAAGTGGGCCCGGATTCAGATAAAGAAGGTATTTTCCAAACATAATCTAAGATTACAAACATCGCTTTATGACATCATCTTAGATTGCAGACTTTATTTGTCTCCATAATATTGCCAGCTCGGCGCTTTGACCGCCCCTTCTTTCTTTGACCCCGCTGCCCTCGGGGGCCAGCTTCCACGACGCTCGCCTGTTAACCAATGGCATCTTGCCACGCTTGCCTTTCATTTGCAATGACAAAATTTTTGATTGGCAAGTTATTTTAGAGTTTTTTATTCAACGTTGAGATTAACGAATTGAAAACGGTCAACGATTACTGGATCAGAAAATGATGGTTACCGGTATTATTAACCTAATTTATGTCCCGGGGCTGTGAAATATATATATAGATATATTCGATGATGCATTGTCTTTCTTTGTAGTACACACGCAACGCATTTATTGACAACTATTTAATTCAGTGGCTATGAATCGTCATCTCCCCCCATAATACTTCGGCAATATGCCCACACCCACGGTCGTGCCCCGGCCTGCCGCCATGCCACCACCCGCCACCACACCTCTGCCCGCCACATGTAGTTGCAGGTCCCCTTGCTCCAGCATTTCCCCTGTCATCTCCTCCTTGTGAAGTGGCCGCCTCCCCCCCCTTTGGCGACCTGCTCGCCCCCACCCTCGCCCGCCACCATGCCATTGCCTGTCGCCGCACCCCTGCCCGCTGCCGGTAGCCACGGCCCCACCCCAGTATTTTCCCCCCGACTGCCCCCTTCCACCCCTCCCCCCTGCCCCCACCCACCCGCCCGCCGCAGTTTGTCCCCACCCACAGTCGCGGCTCCCTTACGCATTCCCCACCACCTTCTACCCCTCCCCTACCCCGGTCCCAACCCCTGCCCCTATTCCTGCCCACAACTGCGGCCCCCAGGCATCGTTGTCCCCTCGCCGCCACCCCCCACCCAGTTCACATGTTTTCCTTTGTCGTCGATTCTCAACCGTCATCGTCGCCGGCGGTGGCGTGACAAAACAGAGGGGGGAGGGAAAGGCCGATAATAATTTCGTAATAAAAAATTTATTTGCTCCTTACGCCTATGATCGATATTACTACAAATCACAAAGATTGAACGTGATTACTTTACTACTACATGTGTTAAAGGAATGAATATCTATCGGAGCAAGAAAAGATGAATTGTTCTTTATTTTCTTAATTGTTTCTTGATATTATAAAAGTTGCTTCCTTAATTTTCATTTCTTTATTTTATTTTACATGAAAAAAACGAATTGCCATCCGTGTTCTCTTCGGATTTTTCCCGCAATCAAATGGTACATGTTGGTAGATTCCTACAGTGTCTATTTTTATATGGAAATAGCTGAAAAGCAGAAGCTAAAATCTACACGGCACAAGGATTGATACAAGCAGGGAAACAACTGTCCCCGAATCGTGTGAAACCTGGCAATTCACTTTTTAACGAGCCTCGTAACTTAAATTACACGCTACTCTGGCTCAAAAGGAAAAACCACACAGCTAGCAGATAAAGAAACGGTCTCTGGAGGAACCAATTACTGATATACAGCATGAATATCTTGGCTGGGTTGTTTGTCTTTTGCATAATGCTAATGGCAAGAAAAATGCCCCGCTTTCTGACATCTAAACAACGGTCGGTAGAGAAGGAAGCCCCTGAATATTTCCACAACGACAAAATAACAAACCGATGTGGGCGTGGATAGTCGAGCTATGTTAGGTCAGTGCGCCGAAAGTTCATCCAACCAGAGCAAAGCTGGTGCAGATATCTGATAAAATAATTTGTACCCATTAGTTCCAATGCGTCTTTGTTAAAAAAAACATTTATTATTTGAGAATTCCTGGAAAAATACAAAAGTCTTCTGATTCTGTGGACGATTTTTGAGGAACTTTGGTTTCAGAGCGTTGATGAATGCTGCCAGCACAAGGATTTTCCAGAAAGATCACCAAATGCCTTCTTGACAGACAATAGGAACTTTAACAATGGTAAATTTTATTCTAAAACAAAGAACAACCCAGTACTCAAAATTGCTATCAATAACCATTATGCAGCAGCTGTTTATGAACTGCGAATAAACTTTTATAGCAGTTGAAAAGTCCTTCAAGTTTTAATAAGCTCCTTACTCATAAATCGAAACTTTAGATTGGAAGGTAAAACGTCAAAACATCTTTTAACTCTTGTTTGCAGCTCTTTTCTCATTCAGTTGGGCGAGATGTAGCATTATAAATCTTTGTACGTCATGAACACTATTGATAAATGCACAGAATATTGCCATTTAATCATCAGAAAAAAACAGATCATTTTTTTTCAAATGCAAGCCGGGCACATTGATGAATGAAGCTTAACTAATAGTTGGACAATTGGGCAATAAATATTCATCAATGAACGTAGTCCAAATTGCAAACATTTATTAAAACCCATTAGTCAAGCAATGAGTCCTTTTTTATAAGCCAATTTACACAAACACATAACAAAGTTCTAATGCTATTAACACCAATCAAAGAATTAAATCCATCAGAGAAATCAGGTACAAAATCTAGAATATTTCAAATTCATGGCTTATGATTTTTTCAGAAAAGGAAAATTTTTTTATTGTTAGAGAAGATCATCTTCATTTTTTAGTATACACAAACTCAGAAGCTCGTACAATTGAGTACCGACAATAAGAAACCAAATCAAAGAACAACAAGAACTTACAACATTACATCGAAGAACCGCAGATCTTTATAGCCTCAAACAAAGTCCTTGGAAGAAGACAACAAAGGTGAGCTCCCAAAGCCACCACCGCAGTCGAACCCACAACCGCATGCCGGGCACTCCTCAAATCCATCGGCCGGGAAGCTGGCCGATCAACACCGACGGAGAACGTCAAGTCGTCGCCTACCCGATCCATTTTCACAATGTCGAGGCAAAAGATGAGAACTTTAACCCAGATGCCCTTGAGCCCGTTGATTTTCCCATCTGATATCCGGCCGGCAACGGTGGGCCTGTACTGGAGGTCGTAGGAGCCTTGCAAGGAGAAGCTGCAGGTGCCTTTCAAGTGGGCGGAACTTGCCGGTAGCCCTGTCCAGCTCGTAGCCAAGCACCCCCTTGGGAAGGAGGCCGATGGGGAAGCCGTACTGCTTCAGCACGTCGTAGGCCGAGAGGCGGTCGCCGGCGACGATGGGGAGGAAGAAGAAGCTGGCGAGGAGAAGAGGATGGAGAGCGCAACCGGGCATGTTCAACATAGGGAAGGTCGGCGTTGGAGCTTGGAACTCTTCGCCGCCGGCGAGCAGCCACGACGGCGGCGGTGGAGACAGTAATCCAAAGGTTTTGTAACTTAGATCCCCGTCTGTCGGTGAACTCTTAACTTGTTTATTTATTAATTATTATTAATTTAAGTATTTATAAATTTAATCTTCTTTCTAAACTTTAAAATATAAATAAATATATAATATATTATCTTGTAAAATATATTAAGACAAATTAATATATTTTTTAGCTTTATAGCTTGGATATATATATATATATATATATTTATATGATATAATTTTTTAAATGCATATATATATATATAACATAAATATGCACTTTGAAAAAAAAAATTATATCATATAAATGTAAATATTTTATCCGCTTCTAAATTATTTGAAATTTAGAATTACATCTACTTCATAAATAATTTACAAACTTCTTAAGCGTACATTAACTCTAATTGGCAAAAAAAAATTTCAATAAATTAAATATTTTTTATTGGACATTTATATATAGTTGGGAATTTAATTAAATTAATCATTTTTTTTGTATATATTGTAAAGTCGTGATTTATTTAAAAAAGAAGAGTCAATTAACGTTAAAAAAAACATGTAATTTCCCAAGTTAAAATATACAAACTCAATTCACAAAAATATTTATTTCCCATCAAACTAAATCTTAAACTAATTAACTTTGCAACATTTAGGCTACATCTTTCCTACAATATAACTCTGATTATCTGATGAATTTATTTTTGTTTGCATATCTGTGATAGATATTGATAGTATGAAGCTTTCTCATTTGAATTGTAACTCTTGGGGGCTCATGCAGTGCATCCTCACTATCTTTTGCAAACTGAGTTGCCGAGCCACACCTCCCTCATGAGGCTTGGGAAGGCTTCGCCCCTTGACAAGTCCGGCCGCCTTCGTCATTGTAGGGGCTCATCTCGACAAGGTGCGCAGAGCCTTCTTCCACCTCTTTCACCGTCCCCTCCGTCGACACCGCTGACTTTTTCCAGTAGACCACGTACAAGATCAATTGGGCACAGTCCAGTAAGAAGCCAATTGCATTGGGTACGTGCCATGAACATAAAATAGATAAAATGGAGTTATCAGTGCTATCATTGATGTAGAGCCGAATTATAGCCTTACAAATGCTGTTTTAATGTGGTTAATTTTACGAGTTATTTTATTTACAATTTACATTTTTATTTCTTACACCAAAAAATTGCCCAAAAAAGTTATTAGCCTCTTTTACACATGAGTGAGACAATAATTTGAATTTGTATCAATGGTTGAGAGCAGGCCTCTAAGAAATATCTGTGGGTGCATTGGCACTCATATTTGCGCGTACCCATGTTGAGCTTTTGGTTATAAAATGCTCAACACTTGTGTGGCTAGGCTGCTATCAAGAATGAGCTTACCCCAAAGAAGAGATCTCGGACAAGGGCTGCATAGATGCTCCAAACTCCTCCATTGAGGAAGAGGAAGAATGACAGGAAGAAGGGCATGAACTCTACGCTCTTGTTTTTCACTACCATCCTCTGTCATGCATCCAAAACAAGGCTTCAATATAATAATTCATGGCGCAGAGAAGGAATGTGAGATGACCATGGATGAGAGTGGGGCAGCAAACATTCCTATGGTTAAATCAGCACAGAGAAATCCAACAACAAGAAGCCGCAAGTTCCCATGAATGGCGAAAAGAGAAACAAATATAACTGCTGCCAGAAAACCCACTTCCAATGCGGTCACCAATTTAAGCGTCTTATGTTTTGAATAGCAAATTTCTAATATGTCTACAACTATATGAACATCTGGAGGGACAGAGGTAGAGATGTAGTGTAGTAAACCTTGTTGTCCTTTGGAGCATAAACAAGAAAAAGAATGACATAAATGGCCTGCATAACCGCACCGGCTCCATTCACTGTAACAACTAGCAAACGGCCTGGTTTGAGGAGGCCATAGAAAGTCCAGAGAGAGGTGCTGAGCAAGGTGATCACATAAGGAGCCGCCTTGAAATTCTCTGTTGATCTCTTCTTCACCACACGTCTGAAGGTGCCCCTGTTAAATATACGTCACAGAGTAAGAACCAGAAAGCACACTTTTTCCGACTAAATTCTTCTAGATCCGTACATAAATCTTACACGGGAGAAGTGAAGACGAGAATGGACACAATGTTCCCTGTGAAGGAAGTAACCGATCAAACCAATATTTGTGACACAATCATAAGACACACCAACAGCTAAAGAGAGCTTGCTCAGCTTGCCAATAATTCCTACAATGAAACTTAAGCTCACCATGGCCAGCTAAAAATTTAAGCTGATAATGGGCACTTGCAGTTTGGTAGGATTTTCCTCACCAAGGTCGACGATGACCTCTTTCCCCTTAGTTCCTTGCTTGTTCCCCTGCTTGGCTGGTGCCATGGAGGAGACGATTGGCCTGGAATCTGAAGGGAGTTGGAGAAATGGTTGAGATGATGGAGGATGGGACAGTGGTTAAACCCTGCTCCCAGGAAGATCTCCCTAGAAAATAGGAAGAAGAACAAAGAACAAAGATAAGAAGAAAACAAAGATTTAATTCATCAAAAGTCATGTCCTTTACAATCAGTCTCTCCCCCTTATATAGCCACACTTCCTAGTTTTCCCCCATTACAATTTATTCTCATTATTCACCTCGAATTCATCCTTACAATTTATTCTCATTATTCACCTCGAATTCATGGATCTCGCAATGCCCCGTAACGCCCTTTCGTTCTACTCACTTTATTCATACCATTACCCTCCCCTTTACAAGAACCTTGTCCCCAAGGTTGAACATAAAGTAGTCGCCAGTCGAGGAGTAGAAGGGAAGTGCGGGATGGAGTGGACCACCTGTAAAGTCATTAACAACCCATGATTTCGAGTTGATAATGAATGTGATGGTTTCTTCTTATCACCCAACGGACTAAGGGGTATAGGCTGGCCATGCAGCTCTATTGTTTTGCCTTTGTCAGTGAACGACATGGTAAGGAATTCAAAATTCCATAGTATGGGTCCCAATGTCTTCAACCATTGGGTGCCAAGAAGAACATCAAATTCCTCCAGCGGAAGGATGAAGAAATCCGATACCGTTGTATACCCAGGAAGATCTAACTCAATGCCCACACACTGTGCTCCACATTTTATTCTCTTGCCAGTAGCAAGCTGAACTTTTATGCCCTTGGTTGTTTGCACCGGCAGCTTCAATTTCTGGATCAAACTGGTATTTAAAAAGTTGTGTGAGCTTCCCGAATCAATTAGCACTGTTACTTGGTGTCCTCTCACGTTTCCCAATAACCTCATAGTATTAGCTGTGGAGGCACCAGTTAATGCATTAACTGAGATTGCCTGAGTCTTTGAATCCCCTTCCTGCTCACTATCATCTTGTTCTGAAAGATCATCTTCCCCTACGACTTCAATGTTGAATAGCTGCTTGCATTTGTGTCCAGGGAAAAATTTCTCATCACATTTGAAGCATAGTCCTGCTGCTTTCCGTTCTTGCAACTGTTCGACACTGAATTTCCTGCCTGGAGTTATTTTTTAGATTGCAAGTCTGCACCCATGGCTACTTCATCTTTGTTGCTTTCTGAACTGTGTTCCCTTTGAGAGGAAACAGCTGTGGATTGAAAATTTCCTCTCGTCTGTCTTCCATATGTATGCAATCTCTGACTCACATGATGCTCTAAATGTCTTGCGAGTCCTTGTGCATCTAATAAAGTCTCCGGTTTTCTTGCTTTCACCTCCATTCGCAGCTGGGACTTGAGACCACAAGTGTAACTGCTAATCTTCTGTTTTTCGGTCATATGTCCAGCTCTTGACGCCAATCTATTGAATCGAGCAGTGTATTCTTGGACTGAAGAATCCTGAGATAATCGAGTGAGATCGCCGTAAAAATCCTCATAATCCGAGGGTCCAAACTGCAAGTTCATGGCCTCTTTCAGCTGCTGCCAAGAAACCATTTCCTGATGTTGTTGCAGCATATCAAACCAAATCTGGGCGTCGTCCTCCAAGTGGAAGCTTGCTAGTTCGACTTGCAATGCTTCATGGATATTGTGCAACTTGAAAAATTTCTCTGCTCGACTAAACCATGAGATGGGATCCTTTGCCCCATCAAATTTAGGAAAGCTTAGTTTGGATCCCTTCAAGCAGTCCTCAATTTGCACAATTTGATGAAACCCCTCCTGGACATTATGACGAACAGGTTCCACCCTTGATCTGTGCTTTTCTTGCTGAAACTTTCCCCCTGAAGACATGGTTGGAAATTCCTCTCCAAGTCTAGCGTGTGGAATCCTTCCTCCCGACATCCTCACCTGCTCGTCCCTTTGGGTGTTTCTTCGACTATCCTGCCATTGATCATCAATATCCAACCCAACAGGAACTCTCATATGAGATGTCCCAATTCCCTCACGATTATCCAGATTCCCCCTAACCTCAACTCTCGATTGCATTAACATGTCGAGTTTTGTAGAAATTTCAGCAACAGCAGTAATCAAGTAATCCTGAATCTGTTTAATGTGAGATAATTCAATCGAGTTTGGTGATGGATTCGTACCTCCCTCGCCTTGCTCTGATGCCAAATTGGTAGGATTTTCCTCACCAAGGTCGACGATGACCTCTTTCCCCTTAGTTCCTTGCTTGTTCCCCTGCTTGGCTGGTGCCATGGAGGAGACGATTGGCCTGGAATCTGAAGGGAGTTGGAGAAATGGTTGAGATGATGGAGGATGGGACAGTGGTTAAACCCTGCTCCCAGGAAGATCTCCCTAGAAAATAGGAAGAAGAACAAAGAACAAAGATAAGAAGAAAACAAAGATTTAATTCATCAAAAGTCATGTCCTTTACAATCAGTCTCTCCCCCTTATATAGCCACACTTCCTAGTTTTCCCCCATTACAATTTATTCTCATTATTCACCTCGAATTCATCCTTACAACCAGACCGGGAATTCATCCCCTCTTCCTTCGTAAGGTTTTATCCTTTGAACTATGTCCTCGTTTCTACTGTTTTATGTTTTTAAAAATATTTAAATACGGGGTAAATTTGGATTATAAATTTAAATTAACTAATTAGTGAATTTCAATTTATAAATATAAATTATATTCGCACAATCTTTTTACAATCCAAAGTATAATCTAAAAAATATTATAAACTCGTTAATTAGATTATACACTTTTAACCCTTATCAATCCAATTTGTTGACTTATGAGATTAAAAAATAAAAGATAAAAAGAGGATGAGTCTGGATCACGTTAGATGTATAATTTAAATTTATTAACGAATATAATTTCATTTACAATAAATTTATAATAAAATATTATTTATATTATTAATCTATTTTAATAATATAAATTAAATTTACAATTTTACTAACCCACTAAATATAATTATCCGTACAACAAACAAGTAATCTTTTTCGTTCGGGTAGAAAAATCATTAATCGATATTCAAGTTTTTATTTTCCAAAGCAAAAAATATAAAAAGTGACACTTTGAAGATTCTTATTGGGCTTGGGTCAGTGTTAGCCAGTGTTGGCAAAAACTGACCCACAAGAAAGCCCAGTAGAAAGATTGAGTGTCGCCCAGTGACCGTGACCACGACCCAACATACGATGGACCGATTCTTGGCCAGGCATGACCTATTAGTGGCCCAGTTTGTGGGTCATTGGAGATCATTTACTTAGCTTTTCAACATATTTTATTTTATTTTGATCCACTTTACCAAAATATTGTATTTTTATATGCACTTTTTATAATTTATTTTTGCTAGCTAACCAATTTATTTGGGATTATTGAATCTTCAATTTCAATAAATAATTTAAACCTTTTAATATTTGGGCCATGTTGTTAAAATTTGTAGGCAATTAAAATAATGATATATGTTTAGGACGAACGTAAGCCGAGGATAAATATTGTTGAAGGGAAGGTTACAACCTGACCTGAGCCACCTCTGTTCCAAGTCACCTGTCCTATCTCCAGCAAAAATTGAATGTTAGCCTATTTAAGAAGCGCCACAGTAACCGCCAATGTTATAAAGATGGTCAATACAATATTGTTAAAATCTAATAATTAATTTAGTATGCTTTGAAAAAAATATTTAATTTATTACATTCTTACTAATTTTTATTAATTAAGTTCGGTAATTATAGCATGTGAAATGAAGAAAAGCTTCATTGAATTGACAAATTATAATTAAAGTAGTTATATTCCAAATCTACGCTAAAATATACTCCTATCAATTGATAAAACAAAAAAATGATCTAAATTATTACCCCATGGCTACAATTATAACACCCCATTTCGGTTTATTAGTGAACCAACCTATAAATGTTATCAGCGACTGAACTGTTTATTAATCTACTTAATTCGGTTAAGCCAATCTAGATCTACCCTCGATGTTTCAAGATGATAATATAGCATACAAAGCATAAATGAGATGTGTGTGGGTTCTAATATTATCCTATAAACATATTATGATATGCAATCAAACATAAAACAAGGCAAACAAACTTAAAATTTAAAAAATAATTATTATTATTATTAAAACAAAATGATTAGAGTCTCTTTTAAAATTGTAATATGGATCACCTTGTCAATAATAAATAATATATATTTATAATAATAAAAATAAAAGATACAATCGAAATACAACATTCCCTTTACATCTCACTTATCATTACTTTTCTCATCATCTGAGTCTAATCTAAACTCCATAGATCACCTTGTTCATTTTCATTCACAATTTTATTTACATACAAAATATTTATAATAAGTTCATAAAATAATATTCAAATTTTATCATTCACATAGTTCAACACACATCATCATCATCAATTATACTCATCAAGTACATGTATACTTGATTTCAGTGCTACTCCTCCACAGTCTTGATTGAGCTCATTTCTTATAGTTCTCACCCATATATAATAAAAAGACGTCACTAACAAGTGTTATCAATTCAAAAATAACTGACAACAAATTGATACAGGAGAGTTGACCCTCATATTGAATGAAAATATCATTAATCTTCCTCATAGAATTCTCGTAAGGGCAATAACTAGGAGTCATAGACCTCACATGACATTGCCTTTTTCTATCTCATCCTCATTCATTGGCCACTTTAAACTATCCTTGCGCGAAAAATCATTCTCTTTACTTTCAGCTCTCTACATCCTCCAAATCACTATAGGCCCTAAGTACAGAGGCCGAGTACTTTCAAGTAAGCGCTTTATGTACCCTTCGAAACCGCAGGTCTAGACATGTGTTGCATAGCAATGCCTGTAAACCTCTATACTTCTCTAGGTTTGAAGAACTCAAAAATGGACTTATTAGGATCCCTCGAGAATAGACTGGGCGCTCACAATTCCAAAGCCCACTTTGACGAACACACGCCCTATCTCAAGACACGGTCGTCAGTTTTCCTTCATCTCATATCCCACTAAAAATGTGAAAAACTACATATACATAATAAGCCGAAGGCATCATGAGATGGATCTGAGTTTCAAAAATAAACTTGAGGGAGCTCATCCTCGAGGGTTATTAATCTAAAATCTTATACTATTAGATGACCTGTGTGGAGTGGAATACAATAAATCTACCACTCGACATGTCCACCCACTTGTTAAAACAAAACATGACAGAATATAGAAGTCAAGCTAGCAGTATGTAACACCCC